>JASTWP010000975.1:0-97392 GCA_030770255.1 Temnothorax ravouxi | reverse complement strand
TTTGAATACCTTTACATGACAGATAAAACTGTGCAACATTTCTTGTTTGTTTGCTCTCCATCCTTTAGTTACACGAACACTGTTAAACCAATGGCATCAAATACAGAGCTCAAGAGCACAAATATCTCAGCATCACTGAGAGCTGAAATAGACAGAATGTTATTATTAAAAATAATTGAAATTTTGTTACTCATTAAAAGGCTGTATCCTTTGTCGAAAAATCATTAAATAAAAATGATATATAAAAAAATTTTAAATTACATTTGCTTTCTTCTATTCCAGCAATAGATCTTAAACGATGAGAGAAAAATTCCCATTCCGTAAAAAGTGATTTTGTTTTGGTCGGATAGAGAGCATCAAAATCTTGTTCAAGCTGCAACAAATATAGTATGACGAATAGAACATTGAAATAGAAAACATAGTAATTAATACTTACCAAAGCAAGACCTCCTGGTTGTTTCAGAAAAGGAAATTCTAGAAAATAAGAGGCAATAATGTTTGACTCTTCTTTTTTGCCTTTAATTTTTTGAAGTTTCTCTTCATTTGAGCTATTCTGCAAACTATGCATGCGCAATTGATGTGTGGCTTTCCACTCAAGAGGCACTTTGTTACACAGTTCTATTTTTTTTGAGAGCCACTTTAAAGAGGCCTGATTTATATCTGCACTTAAAGCTGAAATGTGACAATGAACAACAAACTCAAAATAGAATGTACATAATTTGCAGACAGTATTTAAGAACTGAGATCTTAGTTTAGATTGGATCTAAGCGTCATTTTACCATCTGATGCAGCAATAGAATCATGTGTGTTATAACTATTGATTTTGTCGTAGCCCTCCTTTCAATAGTCCTTTCATTAAATTTGTGTATTGATTGTACAGTTTTCCTTTTGGGGCGATCTTTTTAACAGTTTTATTATTAATTTTAATTGCCTTATATCGAATATAGTATACTTCCTGAAATCCCCAGATAAAATAATACCATTTCTGCATGCTGTATAGCATCAAGCATGTAAAAAAATTATTAACCTTTATTTCAGCTGGAAAGTATTCGACAATGTCTTCTGCTAATTCTATAAAACGAGAAGTTGAAATCCTGAGAAAAAGATTTGTGATGAGTGATAAATGCTAATGTGTGTCCATATGTTCAGTAATAAAATGTAAAGAATTTTTTAGCCTTAAGAAATAAAATATTTATAGCAAACATTTTTTGTTGTTAAGAAATAGAGGATTTCAAATTAAATTGAAGATTAAATCAGGCTCAACTCATTGAATCAAATTAAATCAGGTTCAAGTCATTAATTTTAGTACAAATTTATAATTTGCGACGTGAAAGTATAAACAATTTTACAAAGAAGATACAAAATATATGAATATAAAAAATGTTTAAATTGATAAAAAACTTGTATTCAATATTAATATACTTACGTGCTAGAAGCATTACCATTCAACTCGTCATTTACCAAAAAAGAGCACAGCTTAGTACTAAAATTCCGAGAAAGTCCTTCAGGTTTTTTTTTCTGTAGGATTCGCTTTATAGTTTTCTTTAATTTGTAAGGCAAAGATTTCTCGTCCATGTACATTCAACACAGCTTCAACCGCCTATAAATAATGTATTTGAAACATAGAATATATATAAATACGAAAAGATTTAAACTTTATAGTTAAAAAAAAGCTAACTAGCAAACCAAAGTTTTTTACATTTTGCTTTTTGCTTTTTTTAGAAGGAGGCTCACTGGAAGAAACAATTTCGTTACGCATTAAATTTTGCTCTTCTGTCTCGGGTAGACTATTGAGTCTAATATTATACTATTTTGATTATCAAAATCATAAAGTACTTTTTCAATATGAAGTACTTTTTCAATATCCTGATGTACATTTGATGTATTTATCTCTTCGTTTTTCATCTAATTGCGCAATTTCTGAAATAGTAGGCTCCAAAATTGAACTAGCAGTATCGTTTTTCTTTCAAGATTAATTCTTGCTGATGTTGAGTGGTTGATGATAACTCCTGAATAGAAAGATCATACGTCTGATATTTGTACTTTGTAATATTTTATTATATTAACAAAAATGACTAATTTCATATATATATATTAGGATTTTATAATCTAACAGTAAGTCTAAACAAATGTACAAATTTAATACTTGCATGGAACTCTTTTAATTCTTTGTTTAAGTTGTCCAACTTTTTTAAAAATTTTGCACGTTGCCCAATGGTTGGTATAATCGGCCGAAGTAATGTATCATTTAGCAAAAGAAATGCCTCAAAGCCAATATCTTGTTCTAAAAAGATCCATAATGAATTACAGTAATAAAATCTAATCTACAGCATAAGTTTGCAATTCAAAGAGATCTTATTTAAGAGAAGGATCCTCACACTCTCTCTACATAAATCATACTTAAATTATACCATTCAATATGAGCCAAGATATTTAACGTAATAACCCATACATAGAATGTTTTTAACCTTTAGAGGATCGCAAAGCCACTATAGTGGCTCGAGCTTTGACAAGCACTTTGTATAATACAGATTAACATATATATATATATAAATTTTTGCGAAAAAAATACTGATATAAACGTGTAATTTGCCGGTCCTCTAAAGGTTCAGAATCCTAACTTTATAAGTTTTATTCTATTGAAAATTATTTGTTTATAACTAACTTTTTGGAAAAATCCGAGGACATTACACATACGTACTACATGATATATCTCATCTTCATATGTACTTACTTTGAAATTCGTCGATATACTTTTCAAAATTCCACTCTTGTAGATATTTCTTGGTTTCACTGTCCATTTTTCTATAATGTCGAGGTCCAAATGCACTAGTATAATATAAGACGTACGGAAGAGAAAGCGTCTTGCGAGAAACAAATGACTCGCGGCATCACACGGGTACCACACGCCACACGTCTAGAGAAGATTACCAAACTGTCTAGATAAGATTACCAAACTGTCTAGATACCTTGACTAAATGTCTCTGTATCGACTACTATGACGCATTAAGGCGCCGTTATAAGAATTTTGGATGTATGAACCACATATCGCATACAAGTTCACTATGCTACGTCTCACAAAACGAGTATAGTTTTAATCACCAACAAATTTCTCTCAGTGTGTTCCTCAATTTTTCCGATAATAAAACAGATGAGTAACCGGCGAAAGAAAGAAAAGAGCAAGGAAAGAAGCAAAACGCCAAGTTAATAAGAAACCCAATATAAGTCTGCTCTAGCAGAATAAGAAATAATATATAAACGCCAATAGCGTAAATTTTGTGATCGTTAACACCTCAAACCTCCTTGAATCTCTCTGACTGATTTGATTCTATACAACACAATACCGCTTTTCCAGATAAATTATATATCCACATCGCAAAATTTTCCCTTTTCAGAGATTTATAAAAATTATCTAGAATATATATTATTAATATTATAACAAGAAAGTACCTTTGATATAACGCACGCGTACAGAGGGCGGTCTGATATTCTGGAAATAAAATTTCTCTTTGATCCGTGAGAGAGCGACGTAACTCGATGATCCTTATTATATCAGCGATCTCAACCGCGCGCGCGAAGTCGGACCCGTTTGATAATTCCGAGTTTTATCGTGCGCCCGTACAAAAAGTCCGTCGATAAAACAAAGGGTTGGAGATCCTCTCTCATCAGCGAGTTCGTTGAACCACGATGGCTATTCCGCGAGTCGTCGCCGCGTCGTCTCGATCGCCTCGCCTCGCCCCGCCTCAACTCGTGTCGGAGAGTCGCCGGGGCGCATAAGAAGTCAAGGGAAGCGAATGGCCGAGAAAATTGAAAGTCTGCGAGAGAGGGGGGGATGAAGATATTTCAACGGGCGAATCCGGAAATCGCCGTTATTAACGAACGAATACTCCAACAACTGTTAGAATATTGAGACAGTCTCATCGAGAAATGAAGCAACGCAGAAGCGACCGACTATCGACGGCTGCAGATTGGTCCGTTGCGTTGCGCCGGTGTAATACGAAGAAAAAAACGAAAAAAAGAGAAAGAGTAACCGTCGAAGCCGTAAATTACCACCGGCGATTCCTTGATTCAATTGGGAACGTGGAATATCCCGAAGCTTGCCTCGAACGTGACCAGAAGGCTGCTTCCGGTGCTCGGAAAGAGACGCGCGCGCTCTCTTTCTCTTCTAGAAACTAATGATCGCGACTTGGCCGATCCGTTTATCGAATTAGTCGCAGGCAACTAGAAAGTGCCGTTGATCTTCGGCTTTCTCGAAAAAAATATATTACCCTCGGTCCAACTGGTGGCTTTTGCAGTTCAACGTCTTTCTAACTCACTATCTACAATGCTGGAAACCTTCGTGAAATATTAGAAAACATTAACGTGTATTAAAATTACTTTATTGCGGAACAGTTGCGTGTAAATAGAACGTTATACATTGCGTCTTGCCAGTGCACGCTCGAAAATTTAGCGTAGACTCCGTAAATTTTACAAAATTTTAAACACCCCCAAAGAAATCCCTTAAAAAATGGTGCAAAAGGATGCAGACAAAAATATATTTGTGTTTAGATTTCCGCTATACATAACGTTACATAAACAAAGATAAGAAAAACTGCTGCGTCTTTCTAAGAAGATCTTACCGAACGTGAAGTTAATCTTTATAGAAGAGCCATCTTCCTTCTTTTTAAGCCATCATCAAAGTTTCATGAGCAAGACGTAAGACAACATAAAGCGCTGCCTGGTTTAATAAAATACGAAGGCTATCGATTGCCAGTTCAGCTTTTGCCTACCAACACGAACTTCCAGTATCGCATTTAATTCGACGATTTCATCTATAAAATACGAAATAAAAGGATAGCTCTTAATTAACCATGCTTCAAAGTGGTCTATGTCAATTATAAAACGGCAATTAACCACTTTATTAAGATTTGTCCTATACAGATTTCTAGATTCCATTTTCTTGAATTAAAATTTAATAACCGAATTATAATTATATGAAATAAAGTAATCCATTTCAAAAGTAAAGAATAAAAGCTGTCGTTGAAATCAGACATACGTAAAAACTGGGATAAAAACATTTAAGTTGATATAAATAATCTTTTTATATTCCCCTTTTGCTATCCGACGCAATTATATTTGTTTGATTATTAGTCCAGCACAATCAACTGGACAATCTGAAGTGGATTTATTAACCACAAGCTCTTCAAATGACATATTATGGAATTGAATAGTATCGGCGACGGCAGCTGCGACACGAGGAGCTTTTCTAGATCCAGCTTAACACTTCGGTAATGATAGTCTTAAGCAGATTCCCAATGGGAAATAAATTCTCTCGCGACCCTCCTTCGATCCCTTGTATTCCATGGAGCCCCATAATTCCGCATTTTGGACCATACCAGCGAATTTCGCTCGTAACGATCCACACGTAACTTCGATTTTAGACGATAAAGAAAGTCTCGTTGTTACGTAAAAATAAAGAAAAATAAATCTCTGTCTCTCTCTTTTCCTCCCCTTTCTCTCGCTGTGCGACTAAGCATATCAATTACACAATTATACCATACATTAAGTTGATTAAGTCATTATGATTATCACTTGAGCCGTACTCGATGTGTGCAGTTGAATATATTACCTAATTAAAATTATCTGACACGTGTTATTAATTATTAGAATCATATGCTACCATCCGAGAAATGGATTAATTTACATGATCGAGTGACGCGAACAAACAAAACAATGTTGCCAGAATATTTTCGGGACCTTTCATTTCTATTTTACGAACATTGCATCCTGAAAACAGGGCAAAACATCTTAGCGCGTCTAGGAAAACCAGCCAGACTCTTCTCGAGCTATCGCGTGCGCGGCGCAAATCTCGAGAGGGATGGCGAAATAAGATAAAAATCCCCGCGGGTTAAAATCCCCGGATTTTTTTAAAACTATCTATTTGCAATGCCGGCGCGGCGCGCGGCGGTGCTATGACTGCTATGCAATGTGCGCGCGCGGAGTAGCATTTTCGCGACGCGCGACGCGACCCGGAAGCGGGTTAACGACTTCTATAGTAAACCGTATAAGTTATCCGTAGTTTTCCGCGGTCGCGTCGTCCTTCCTTGGCATTGGAAAATGCTTTCCCGCGTGAATATGCAACGCGGGCGGAATAAACAAATAGATATTCGTAAACTTCGATTTACTTCGGCCCAAAGAAGCCCTACACAAATTGCTGTTTACGTATAGTTACTTTTATGCTTAATTAATACGAAAGAGAGTTCTGACAGTGCTGCAACGGAATAATTATTATCGCCAAGTTTTCGCTTCTACGAACTCATAAACTCGGCCTGCCAGCTGCTGTAGACAGTTCCGTAATCTGCGCGACGTCATTATTGTTCTAGTCAATCTAGTCGTAACATCGATATGTACGAGCATTATTTCCAGATACACCAGATACGCGCGATTCTTTAGTAGTTTTCGCGTTTCTTCTTTTGATATATTTCTCCCCTATCTGCAATCCAAAATAAATACTCCGTTTTCTTATTACGTTTATTGGGAATGTCGGGCTGCAACATCGTTTCCTTTTCAGCTGCGCCGTTAAACTATAGAAATGAGACTTTATTTTATTTTTACCGTCGCGCAACTGAAGCCTATAGCTTTTCTTTTTTTTTTATGCATGAGATTTTAAAAATCGATTCTTTCGTTAAATTATATCTATTTATTTGAGTATTACATATTTATTTGTGTAAGTTTTTCTTTTATTATCATTACTGTGTATGTCCAGAAGACATACAAATATAATAAAATATATATATTTCGATGTAAGATCTGAAGTAAAATTTATTTAAAAAAGGCGCCAAGTACACGCATAGTAGCATATGTTGTTACTATACCTCAAAAAAATATAAGTGACAAGTGGTAGACATAATCTTTATATCTCGAAAAATCTCGAAAAAATCTAAGCAGTAGTATCTTTATTTCCGAAAAATTATAACCCGAGTGATACACATCACAAAATTATGTTACCTTATCAAAAAGAAGAGTCGCGCTTCAAGTGATTTATTACAATTACAAAAAAGAAACGATATCTCTTTAAATTACAGCGCCAATTACAGAGAGAACATATATATTGCCTCAAAAAATAATTGTTGCACTACTTTGAAAAATCTTTACATTGTGTCAATTAGAAAAGAATGTATGATAACAATTTTATAAGATTAAAAAATTTTATTTAAATTTTACAAGGGAATACAAGATATTTAAACACAAAGTTTACATGTGTATTTTTTAGTGGTCACAAAAAATTACAGAGATAACAGTACAAAATAAAAATATTTTATTAAAATATTTAATTCAACGAGGGAATACAATTTGTATTTAAATACAAAGTTTATATATGTATTTTTCAATAGAATAAAAGATTTAATCACAAAGAATTACAGAGGTAACAGTACAAAATAAAAATATTTTATTAAAATACATAAATTTTTCTTGTAAAAATACTTGGCGCTGCTAGACCTCGAAATTTTAAATAAATAAGGACAACAATAAATAAAAATAATTCAGAGAAGAATGCGACGAGAGTAACAAAATGATTATCAGCGTGGTGTGTATGTGCGAGCGAGTGATATGGGTGTGCGTGACAACGGCGAATAATGCGGCTTATAATTAAGTATAGGATAAGTTTATTTATTTATTTAAAATTTCGAGGTCTAGCAGCGCCAAGTATTTTTACAAGAAAAATTTATGTAGTTTAATAAAATATTTTTATTTTGTACTGTTACCTCTGTAATTCTTTGTGATTAAATCTTTTATTCTATTGAAAAATACATAATATATAAACTTTGTATTTAAATACAAATTGTATTCCCTCGTTGAATTAAACATTTTAATAAAATATTTTTATTTTGTACTGTTACCTCTGTAATTTTTTGTGACCACTAAAAAATACACATGTAAACTTTGTGTTTAAATATCTTGTATTCCCTTGTAAAATTTAAATAAAATTTTTTAATCTTATAAAATTGTTATCATACATTCTTTTCTAATTGACACAATGTAAAGATTTTTCAAAGTAATGCAACAATTATTTTTTGAGGCAATATATATGTTCTCTCTGTAATTGGCGCTGTAATTTAAAGAGATATCGTTTCTTTTTTGTAATTGTAATAAATCACTTGAAGCGCGACTCTTCTTTTTGATAAGGTAACATAATTTTGTGATGTGTATCACTCGGGTTATAATTTTTCAGAAATAAAGATACTACTGCTTAGATTTTTTCGAGATATTTCGAGATATAAAGATTATGTCTACCACTTGTCACTTATATTTTTTTGAGGTATGGTAACAACATATACACTACTATGCGTGTACTTGGCGCCTTTTTTTAACCTTTTTTTAAAAAAGGTAATTTTGTACGGATATCACGCCTTTTTGTAGTATTACGCATTTTATAAACAGTATGTACAGGGTAGAGCTATTTGGAGGTTTAATACTACCACTTTGTTTTTTTCGAGGTAACAGCATAACAGGGTAACAACATGATACATATACACTACTATGCGTGTACTTGGCGCCTTTTTTTAACCTTTTTTTAAAAAAGGTAATTTTGTACGGATATCACGCCTTTTTGTAGTATTACGCATTTTATAAACAGTATGTACAGGGTAGAGCTATTTGGAGGTTTAATACTACCACTTTGTTTTTTTCGAGGTAACAGCATAACAGGGTAACAACATGATACATATACACTACTATGCGTGTACTTGGCGCCTCTTTTACCTTTTTTTAAAAAAGGTAATTTTGTACGGATATCACACCTTTTTGTAGTATTACGCATTTTATAAACAGTATGTACAGGGTAGAGCTATTTGGAGGTTTAATACTACCACTTTGTTTTTTTCGAGGTAACAGCATAACAGGGTAACAACATGATACATATACACTACTATGCGTGTACTTGGCGCCTCTTTTACCTTTTTTTAAAAAAGGTAATTTTGTACGGATATCACGCCTTTTTGTAGTGTGTTGCGCATCTTAATCTTATAAACAATATATCATATAATCTTATAAACAGTATATACAAGGTATGAAGCTGAAAGTGTTACGGACTATTATTTCTAAAGAAAACAACAATTTAATAATTTACTTAGTTTTTTAAAAATAATAATCTGTAACCCTTTTAGTTGTACACCTTGTATATATTTTTCAATTTCAACATAAAACATAATCGCAATATAGCATGATTAATGTTAATAAGTCGTTAACTGTAAAATTTTTTATTTATTTTTATTCGCGTGTCTTACTGAATGTTGTTCGCAATTGTATATGTACCGATATCTACAGGCATCAATATTTTGGTTAATTACAGATGGACACCTGTAACACGTGTATGAAACTTATCTGATTTGTTTATTCTTTTATTTCCTTCAACTAATTGCAAATTAATTTTATTTGATAAAAGCAATTCTGTCAAATTTCTCATACATAACACATATAATAAATAGAAAATTATAAACGATGCGTCATGTATGAGAAATTTGACAGAATTGGCATCGTTTATAATTTTCTATTGTCTAGACATAATTTTTATTCAGCGAATTTTTATTATGTCATGACAATAAAAGTTCTGCCGCTAGGGAATTTTTAAGTCGATTCTTATGAATCAAGCTTGAATTCGATGTCTAGGTATCCCAGATTGCCGATGACGGGTTACAAATAGTGCGCTCCATAGTTTTCGGTGTCCAAGTGTAATAATACGTTGAATTCGATGTCTAGGTGTCCCACGTTGCCGATGACGAGATCCACATAGTGCGCTCCGTAGTTTTCGGTGTCTACGTGTATTAATACTTTGAATTCGATATTTACGTATCCTACATTCGGATTTAAAGTTATTAATACACTTAGACACCAAAAACTACGAAACGCACTATGTGGACCTCGTAATCGGCAACCTGGAACACGTAGACATCAAATTCGAGGTATTATTACACCTAGACACCAAAAACTACGGAGCGCGCTATCTGGATCTTGTCATCGGCAACCTGGGACACCTAGAAATTGAATTCAAGGTATTAATATACGTAGACACCGAAAACTACGAAGCTCACTATCTAGATATCGTCATCGGCAACCTGGGACTCCTAGACATCGCATTCAACGTATTATTACACCTGGACACCAAAAACTACGAAGCGCACTATGTGGACCTCGTCATCGGCAACCTGGGACACCTGAAATCGAATTCAAGGTATTAATACACGTAGACACCGAAAACTACGGAGCTCACTATCTAGACATCGTCATCGGCAACCTGGGACACCTAGACATCGAGTTCAACGTATTATTACACCTGGACACCGAAAACTACGAAGCGCACTATGTGGACCTCGTCATCGGCAACCTGGGACACCTAGACGTCGAATTCAACGTATGATTACACCTGGACACCGAAAACTATGAAGCGCACTATCTGGATCCCGTCATCAGCAACCTAGGACACGTGGACATCGAATTCAAGGTATTAATACACGTAGATACCGAAAACTACGGAGCGCACAATGTGGACCTCGTCATCGGCAACCTGGGATACCTAGACATCGAATTCAAGCTTGATTCATAAGAATCGACTTAAAAATTTTTTAGCGGCACTTTCTGCGTTTCTGCCAAGCGTAGAGAACTTTCTTTTCCGGCAGCGGTGGTAATACGATGTAAAGATACGAAATCTCTCTAGATATACATGAAGCAATTGACTCAATATATATAATACCTAATTTACCTAAATAGAAATCTTCGATTCTTCCTCCTGACCGATAAGTCTATCGACCTATAATTTATCTACTAGTAGATCGTTCGAAATACGCGCGCGATATCGAAACTGGCGATACCTGCGCCGCCAGTGTCGAAAAAGTGAAAGGGACATTTTCTCTGATCACGTGATATGGCATGAGAGACGGTCGACGTAGAAGAAGTATCTTAAAAATAAATTTTCACATTTGGACTTTGCGTCGCAATATCTCCGCTCGTAGGGCACGTAGCGGAATATTATGAAAGAAACCCCCCCCCTATTTGGACCCCAAGCTATCGATCAAGCCTACTTAAAACTTGATCCGTTCACTCATTATATGAGATCTCAACATCTCGGGTACTCGCAACTCGTGCGTTCGCGTAAAAGAGTCACGGTGCGGTCTCGCTTCGCGTGTACTTGGCGCGAGACACTACCGTGTCTCTTGATATCACAAACGCATCAAGAATAAATCAGAGCACTCGCGCCTCATCAGAGTCAATCGAAAGAATCTCGGTCACATTAATCGCTTGGTTAAATTTTATCGATCATAGTTACTGTTATTATCGGTCATGATAAGGTATAAATCAAAGGAAGCCTTGACCAGCATCTTTAATGATATAAAAAAATATTATATTAATAATAATAATCAGATCGTACCGTATTACAATATTAAAAAGATGAACAAGAAAATTGTATTCTGAAATTTAACAAAAAATGTAAGTTTTTAATTATTTATCAGAAAATAAGAGCTGCACTCGTCGTTGACTTTTTCAGTAAGATATCTAGATATCGATCAAAATTTCTGATACTGACGGACAGTATAGACACATTATTTCGGGACATTGCGCGGATACTTCAGCATAATCTCGATGACTCGCTAATTGGGCTAATTGGCACTTTTGTGGCGATCTATTACGATTAACGTCATACGCCGAACGAGTAGGTAGCCGTCATTTAATTACGAATTTATATCCTCATTAACGTTGAATGATGCTGTACGAGGCAAAGCTGTACACAATGCGCGGACAATTAAAGTGCAACGATGCGTTCGTGCATTTGCGCGCGCGAATTCGAGACTGCGCATACGAAGAGCTGACAGATGGAATTTGGGGAGGGTCATCGCTTTAAATTGCAGGAGAAACCAACGACGTGCGTTTAGTCGGTTAGGCGAGACGACGAGAGCAATAAACGTGAAACGTTATCTTGTAAACTAAACCGTCCTAGTGTGGCGTCAAGTCTCTTACGGTCTCGTTATTGCGTTCACACCGATAAGCGATGTCCACTATACACGCTCGGCTAAGGCGGCTACGTGAAAAATGAAGCTTTAATGGTTTCTATCCGCGCGCAATTATGCCACCGTCTTATGGGAGACTTGGAAGAGCTGGACGATATATGTGAATGTGTCTAATTTAATGAGCTGGACACTTGTTGGACATTGTGCGCCAGTGAATAAGTGTAAAAACATTTAATCGTTGTTTAACATTATACGCCAGTTGCAGCAATATTATTCAATTAATCCAATTATTAATTCTATTTCCTTTGTTATTTTGTTATTATATAGGATATACAAAAATTGTTCAAAGTCAATCAAAAATATAACAAATTATACCTACATAAAGAAATATTAATAGATATTTATTAATTTATTATATTTTATTATATTTTTGTTTAATTATTAATTTAATATAATTTTATTTTTTAAATGTATATATCTTTGTTTAATTATTAATTTAATATAATTTTATTTTTTAAATGTTCCTCGATATCGATCAATTATAATAACTAATAAAATTTTCACTTCACTCTATTCGGTTCTATTAAACCGTACGATATACGTATCTTTAATCTCGTAACTTCGATACCATCGGAAAACGCTAAAGTTTCTAGTGCCTGGAAATGCGCGTTTGACAAAGAACGTGTCGACCGGCTGGCTAATGAAGTTTCCCCTAAATCGCGTCCATTAACGCGTGAGATCAAAGCGCATTGAAGCGCACCGCCGGCAAGGTCAAAAGGTCTCCGTCCCCGTTCGTGAAGCGCAACGTTGTCGATCCGGTAAACGATTTGTCCGTATCGTCGTCTAAACAATATCGTCAGGATCGCAAGGAGGAAGGCTGGGGATCACAAAACAAGACGAAAAGACGGCAAGAGGAGGAGTGACAAAGACGAGAAAGAAGGGGAGTCTTGATTCTAGGGCGTCACTATGGCGACTTCTCGCAGAAACCCCGCGCGGCATCTCACATCCCCTCGCTACCACTCGAGGTCCACCCTTGGTAACCTTTAACGCTACATAGTGTACATATATCCAGCCACACCATCCCTCAATTGCGAATTCCGAGCGTTCTACCGAGATCCGCGGCGGCGGCGGCGCCGGTTTCAACCTGGATTTTGTCGTAACAACATCCGGCCCTCTCGCGCTGTCACCCAGTTTAATCTCCTGGGCCCCGAATAGAACGTGCTCCATTTCTGCTCTGCGCTCGTTACGTTATATCCTGCCCTTTCTTTATTCTTCCTCTTTTCGAGCTCCGCGCGCAATCGCTTTCATCACGGCCAATATCGGATTTTCCCCGAGACGGTCTCCATCGAGATAACTCCATTTTTTATCTCGACTTCTTCTTTCATCTTCCATACCTTCTGCGTTTCTCTTTTTCCACTTCTTCTCTAGACAATTCTCTCGATATTCGATATTTTCTTGTTTTTTTTATCACGAAGCAACGCGAAGGCCAACGTGACGTGTCACTGTAGAAATTCGGGGATCTTATTTAAATAAATTCCATTCCAAAAAAGAAGATAAGGATCTACTTTACCCGCAAAGATTGTTATCCGAATAACGTCGAGGGTTAAGGTGGCGACTGAAAAATTTAACTGTATTGTGGACGCGCAAACTATACGGTGTTGCATTGTTGTCGCCGGTATTATCAAAAGGATCGCTGCTACTGTAAGCGTTGTTTTCGTTACGATACGCGCGTATCGTGGAATAACACCTAGCCGGCTACTCATTCGCCGGGACAGTGCATTATGTCGTGCTAATGTGACCGACAGAGAATATACTTACGTTCCGCACGCGCGATTCGCCTTGTCACCCAATTTAATCTCCATCCACTCGGTTAGAGCTCGGCCGCGCGCTTTGTTCGCTTCGCTCTCTCTCGATATGGTCTCTCTACTTCATCGTGTGCTGTGTCGCGTCCTTTGTCCCAGTCTTCCCTTTGCCAATGAAAGAACTACTCTCCCGATCACTCGCGTCGCAAACTATTTCACCGACAGATCTTCTCACTCGCTGGCGATCGATGTCAAGTCGCAACCCGCAAACTTTATCGCATTCGGCGCGAATTAATACTCATCAATGATCGCTCGCGCGAAACGTCTCGACAAAGAAGCGTGAAAAAAAAGAGAGGAGTTCTTCGCCCTATATTCGTCAATATTAATAGTGATCAGTAGCATTCTTTGAAGATTTTCTGATCTTCTAGACACTTTATTTATTCAGACAATTATTTGAAAAATTAGAATTTGTTTCAAATATAAAATCTAGTAAGATAAAGAAAAAGAATAAATAAAAAGAAGTGGAGAGGTTTTTCATAAAATATATAGACATTTTACATTTAAAAAATGTCATTCTTTTAATTTCAAAAAGTACAATAAGAAAAAGAAAATTACCATAAACATAAAGAAAAAAATACCTAAAATATAAAAGAAAAATTATTAAAAATAAAGTTTGTGTCCCACTTTGGAACTAAGAATGTAGCATCTCAATAACATTGCAAAATAAAAACAAAATCTTTAAAGAGTCGATTTCGACAAAAATTATTCGCTAAATGTCGATACATATCCTTAATTATTTGAGATATAGGAAAAAAATTCCTTAGAAAATCCCAGATTTTCCGGCTTTCGCAGGCGGGTAACAGACATTCCAGTTAACCGAGCGACATCAAGATCGTAAATGAATCGAAACGGACTCAACGAGAATCCTCGAATCCACAAACTTCGGCAACACAATGGGGGTATTATGCGCCGAGTTTATGCAAACGATCGAATCAGGTTACTCTGTCTCCTATACACCAATTCATTTATAATGTTACTACGACCCCCCGGACGTGTGGCAGCATTTAGATTCGCGTCTCGCAGAAAAGGATTCTAAGAAGCGGCGACCAGTTTCCAAAGATACGTTCGGCACCGAAATGCTCTCCGTTGCCGCAAAGGCCGACAGCGTAATCTGTCATTGCTTTTCGACCGTTTTCGACAGTTGCGTTTTGGAGCAAGCACTACCTGCGCTACCCGTGCGTGCATAGGAATTTTGCGGGAAAACCGGGGAGGACATTGAAATGGCGGAAGGGACGCGGAAGAGCTATACGGTCGCCGGTCCCTGATCCAGCCTGATGGTTACGAGCGAAGGGGGGAGGAGAAGATCGACCCTTCTCGGCCCTTATCGTTACCGGCACCGGTTTAATCTACGACCGTCCATCCTAATTCCGCTCGTGTTTCTGCTTTCCTCTACGAGTTCGCGCCACCGCACACTCTATTCTTTATCCTTACTTCCTAAAACGGCTGAAAGGAACATTTCCGTGTACTACCCTCCGCTCCGGGCAGGAACATAACTGTTCATCTGTAAGTCGGTTACCAACTCGACCGTGACCACGATTAGAGTCGTGGCGGCCGCCAATCTGATGAATTCGCGGCTGATAGACGACGAGGGAAATAAGACAGTATCAGAAATAACAAGATAAATTGCGAATTGCGCGCTGAATGACTCCGAGGATATTATAACGGCATATTGACAAACTTAAATAAAATTTACCAAGTCGCAATATTTATTTGTTCACAATATCCCTTTTTGTTACTTCTATAAAATAAACTAACGCTGCATTTGTGTGTAAAATTATTTATCAATTCTATGTTGATCTTATTTAATAAAACAACAGTTGCTTTGTAATTCAACTTTTTTCTGCTGAGTCATTTCAAAAGGACACCAGACGGCCACGGAATGGGACCGCTTCTGCTACACGAACACGTTCTCCCAAGTCAAGAGGCAGGCATATCTCCAATAATTCTGATTAATGTTACCTCGAGCGTATTATTATTTAAGTAGCAAAGTCGCGGAAAACGCGGGCCGCACGCCCGCAACTCTCGCGCGCCTTGCAACTATTCGTCGACATGCGAGGCGAATAAACTATCTTCATCGTCGTCCTATATCTGCCAGCCGGGCTCTGTCACGCGAGGCGGTGTTTCGCATGCAAAATCGACGGACCGGATAACCGAGAGAGAGAGAGAGAGAGAGAGAGAGAGAGAGAGAGAGAGAGAAAGAAAGAGAGAGAAAAAGAGAGAGAAAGAGAGAGAGAAGAGGCAGAAGGGGAGAAGAGACAGTTCGAACTCTGACCTCGCTCTCTGTGGCGGAGATTCGTTATATACCCGCTGAACGAGGCCCCGTTTTCGCGAAAACGATTGAACAATTTATATGTATACGTATACGTGTGTGTGTGTGTGTGTGTGTGTGTGTGTGTGTGTGTGTGTGTCGGTGTGTATGTATATCGTCCCGAGAATTGGTTTTATCGATGCAGCGCGGAAGTGGAACGACACTTCCTAGTTCCAACCGACCGTGGGAGATAGAACTCGAGAGATACCGTTCGCAGCCCGATTACGCAAATCTTCGGGGGAAACAAACGGCACGAATGAAAGGTGAGCTATTCCCGACGCGCGACGAGATATTAATGATAAATGTAAAATTACCTCGGATAAATAAAATACGAGCGAATGTCCTGCTCGCGTATTCGGCTATCCCGCGTACATTGGAAATAACAAAATCTGATGCGTATGTGAGAAATTCGACATCACGAGCAACTATAATTTACTGGCGTGGTTAATTACGTGTAATCGGTGCAAAGTTAAACTCTTCTTTAAATGAATTTTAAGGAAATATTTTGCAAGAAAAACTGGATGGCGTACTGTTTCAAGGAATAGACAGTTAAAAAAAAAGTATATCATAGATATTTTTTAGTTATATAATAATGCAATATATAGCATGCCATAATTTTTTATCACGAAGCGCGGAGAGAATAAAGTCGAGCGTTAGTCAATCTTATTTAGTTAGTAAAATCTAAAAGTTCAAACAAATTATCAAGTGATTTATTTGTCTAGGATTGTTAAAAATATAACAGCATTTTCCTAAGATAAATAATAATTGCTCGAGGGGGAGTCCAGTCGTCGTCGGTAATGGAAAACGAAGAGAAACGAACCAGCTATCTGAGTAATAATATCCGACGTTGGCTAAACCAGATATAAAGAAGATAAAAGATTATCGGTTTCTGTAGAAAAGAAAGTCAAGTTTTAATAGCGGCGCCGAATCCTTTTTTCACTTGCCGCGACAGATCCCTGATAATTGGCTTCGCCCTTTTCCCGATTCCGAATACGTGACCCTTGATTTTAAGCATCAGAGCTCGTCAAAAACGTGCTTGAATTTTTAATTGAAGCTCACTTCGATCGTTGATAGAACACGCAGACACTCCGAAACTTCCCCAACGTTCTTCTTTATCTCACAATTGTGTTTTCTCTCGCTCTAACGCGAAGGTAACTTTTGGATACTATATAGAATTGATCCGTCTGGAAACTATCACATATACACGAAACATTTTGAATATACATCGACAGTATTTGTTCTGTCTTTTGTAATTGCATCTTGTCTCTCCACAATATTTCCAACCTCTTTTAAGCTAGCAGGACCAAATGGGCAGAATCAAACCGGACCTATCGGAATATTTAGTACTTTTTTTGTACTAATTTGTACCACTAGTAACAATTTTGTACCTCGTGCCGTTTCGGAGAAAATCGTGGCGCTGCTACCTTAGAATTAAGCTAGAAAGACCACAAGAAAAAAAAATAAAAAAAGGATTTTAAATACAGAAATTTGAAGGACTGAATTTGTACTAATATGTACCATACAAATAAACTTAATATATTCATCCCTTCTGCTTCAAACAGCCCCTAACAGAACTCAGTCCTATTAGTCTCAAGAGTAAAGTACTCTTTCTAATCAGCAGAATCAATCGCTACATGTAGACTCTATTCAGGATAATTTGTACTACGTAAATATAAAGTTTCGGATTTTGTACCCCAGCCGTTTGATAAAAAACAACCCCCGATACCCAACAATCTCAAGAGTAAAGTACTCTTTCTCATCAGCAGAATTAATCGGTAGTTGTAGACTCGATTCAGGATAATTTGTACAGCAAAAATATAAAGTTTCAGATTTTGGTCCCCAGCCGTTTCATAAGAAACTACCCCCGATACCTAACAGTCTCAAGAGTAAAGTACTCTTTCACATCAGCAGAATCAATCGCTAGTTGTAGACTCGATTCAGGATAATTTGTACCGTAAAAATATAAAGTTTCAGATTTTGTACCCCAGCCGTTTGATAAGAAACTACTTCAGATACCTAACAGTCTCAAGAGTAAAGTACTATTGGAGTAGTATCCCATAAGAAACCAATGGTAACACGAAATATTAAAATTCCCAGACACTACACAGCTATTTGTCTAAGAGCGGGGACATGGGTCGAATACAATGACTTTAGACAAAAAAGAAAGATCTATTAAAGAGAATGCCAAAATAACACCTGCATTACTAGTTTATGCCAAAGACATATAAATGTTCGTACCTTATATAAACACCATTTTCTAGGCTTCTATATTTCTTCTAACATCTTTTTTGTTATTAATGGTTTAACATTACAAACTTACTAATAATATGTGTGAATTTCCTACGTTATTTCTCAAGATTCTAAAGTATCTTAGATTTATAAGTATATTTATATTAAGTTATAAGTATTTTTATAAAGTATTATAAAAACTTTATATTTATAAAACCTTATAAACAATTTATGTTCATAAAGAAACTGTGTTACACTTATATACATGTCGTTTACTTTTAACAAATATAATTTGCATTAAATATAAATATGTCAAACTGTTTTTACATTCCCGTAATCATTAACTGTTACAATTTTATTGAAAAGTTGACGTACTGGTTAACTGTACAACGATATGAGATTTTCCATTTCATGCACATATACGCGCACACACTCGTATACATGCAAATACGTACAGTTTACTTCGATATCTTTTTATATGTTGAATCGTAACAAAAATCAAATTTTAATTTAGTACTAAATTATTTCGCATCCAGTACGCAAATAGCGATTAATTTTGTTCGCGACCAAAGGTACTATACTCTTGAGACTGTTAGAAATCGAGGATAGTTTTCCGACAAACGGCTGGGGTACAAAATCTGAAACTTTATATTTTCGCGGTACTAATTATTTTTAAATCGATTTTACGAGTAGTGATTGATTCTGCTGATAAGAAAGAGTACTCTACTCTTGAGACTGTTAGGGATCGGGGGTAGTTCTTTATCAAACGGCTGGAGTACAAAATCTGAAACTTTATATTTTTGCGGTACAAATTATCCTGAATAGAGTCTACAAGTAGCGATTGATTCTGCTGATTAGAAAAAGTACTTTACTCTTGAGACTGTTAGGGATCGGAAGTAGTTTCTTATTAAACGGCTGGGGTACAAAATCTGAAACTTTATATTTTTGCGGTACAAATTATCCTGAATCGAGTCTACAACTAGCGATTGATTCTGCTGATGAGAAAGAGTACTTTACTCTTGAGACTGTTAGATATCGGGGGTAGTTTTTTATCAAACGGCTGGGGTACAAAATTTGAAACTTTATATTTTTGCGGTACAAATTATCCTGAATCGAGTCTACAACTAGCGATTGATTCTGCTGATGAGAAAGAGTACTTTACTCTTGAGACTGTTAGATATCGGGGGTAGTTTTTTATCAAACGGCTGGGGTACAAAATCTGAAACTTTATATTTTTACGGTACAAATTATCCTGAATCGAGTCTACAACTAGCGATTGATTCTGCTGATGAGAAAAAGTACTTTACTCTTGAGACTGTTAGGGATCGGAAGTAGTTTCTTATCAAACGGCTGGGGTACAAAATCTGAAACTTTATATTTTTGCGGTACAAATTATCCTGAATCGAGTCTACAACTAGCGATTGATTCTGCTGATGAGAAAAAGTACTTTACTCTTGAGACTGTTAGATATCGGGGGTAGTTTTTTATCAAACGGCTGGGGTACAAAATTTGAAACTTTATATTTTTGCGGTACAAATTATCCTGAATCGAGTCTACAACTAGCGATTGATTCTGCTGATGAGAAAGAGTACTTTACTCTTGAGACTGTTAGGTATCGGGGGTAGTTTCTTATCAAACGGCTGGGGTACAAAATCTAAAACTTTATATTTTTGCGGTACAAATTATCCTGAATCGAGTCTACAACTAGCGATTGATTCTGCTGATGAAAAAGAGTACTTTACTCTTGAGACTGTTAGATATCGGGGGTAGTTTTTTATCAAACGGCTGGGGTACAAAATCTGAAACTTTATATTTTCGCGGTACTAATTATTTTTAAATCGATTTTACGAGTAGTGATTGATTCTGCTGATAAGAAAGAGTACTCTACTCTTGAGACTGTTAGGGATCGGGGGTAGTTCTTTATCAAACGGCTGGAGTACAAAATCTGAAACTTTATATTTTTGCAGTACAAATTATCCTGAATCGAGTCTACAACTACCGATTGATTCTGCTGATGAGAAAGAGTACTTTACTCTTGAGATTGTTGGGTATCGGGGGTTGTTTTTTATCAAACGGCTGAGGTACAAAATCCGAAACTTTATATTTACGTAGTACAAATTATCCTGAATAGAGTCTACAAGTAGCGATTGATTCTGCTGATTAGAAAGAGTACTTTACTCTTGAGACTAATAGAACTGAGTTCTATTAGGGGCTGTTTGAAGCAGAAGAGATAAATATATTAAGTTTATTTGTATGGTACAAATTAGTACAAATTCAGTCCTTCAAATTTCTGTATTTAAAATCCTTTTTTTATTTTTTTTTTCTTGTGGTCTTTCTAGCTTAATTCTAAGGTAGCAGCGCCACGATTTTCTCCGAAACGGCATAAGGTACAAAATTGTTACTAGTGGTACAAATTAGTACAAAAAAAGTACTAAATATTCCGATAGGTCCGGTTTGATTCTGCCCATTTGGTCCTGCTAGCTTAAAAGAAATATATTTCCACCTTAATCATCTATTTTAAGCGTTTTACAAAGTTTAAATTGAAATTCTGTTAAATCTACTGGAATTAAGTATTTATAATAAAAGTAATCTCATTATTCTAAAATTTTTCACTGTCACTTGCTTATTGCTATATTTATCATTGTCTGTACACTCCACTCGCGGAAAAAATTTTAAGTTCAAAATAAATATCTATAATAAATATCTGTATAAATAAAGAAAAACGTGATATCTGTGAAATATTCTGTGTCCAAAGACGATTGCAAAACATGGAAACGAGAGAGAAAGAGAAAGAAAAGAGTAGAGCGAACGGCTCTTTTGTACCGCTTGCCACTTCGCCGGTTTTTATTCGCAGATACCGCGGAGGCATTTCCTAGACTCAATGAGCCGCGAGAAAGCTGCCGACGCGGACGTGTCGATCGCGCGACCGTCGCAAATCTGCAGCGGGAGAAAAACTAGGAGAGGAAGAACGAAAGAGCCACGCTCGAAGTTGCTATGGCGCTACTAAAAATACACCATTGCAGTGGTGAAATATCGTTTGACGATGGCCGAAGGTTCGACCGGATATTTCGCCTTGTCGTGAAAATCGAACGTCTCTCGAATGCGCCTGATGCGTCTTGGTAAAACGGTGCGCACGAATATCATGCCGCGCCGCTGTTTTATTGTCCGACAACGAGACTGATATATAGCGAAGACAATTCCGCCCCGAGGAAACGTTATTTCTGACTGCGGTGTGATCTCCAGTATCTTATTCCCGTCCCTGTCTTGGAGAAACGCGCTCGTTTATTTCTGACCGGCAGGGTAAAACGCGATAAAAAGACGAAGCGGATCGACGACGTGAAAAGGACGATAATGTCATTCATTAAATTTCGGAGGAAAACCGCCATAAGGGAATCACTTCTCGTAATCGAATATATATCCACCGCTTCGTGAGAAGACAGCTAACCCTCGCACGATTTTTGTGAAAGATGAATAAGATCAATAAATGTTGCTTTCAAGGTACGATCACGACGTTTTTGAGAATCCTTATCACCTGTTTCGAAATTAATAAATATATATAAAATCAAAATGGGATTTTTTTTAGAAATATCTGTATGAAAACAGTTGTCACACACGTTCGAAGAGTTATGTTTAAAGGGCCAGTTTCCCCGGGAAACAAATCCGGATACTTGAAATATATTCGCCAGACAAGTTTCGTTGACAAATGTGTGAATTTAACCGTCGGGACGAATGGACGGAATAAGAAAATTTTGGAACAGAAGGAGACCATCGTATAGCATGAAGTAGAAAATCTGACGGGAAAAAATTGATCATATTTCGCAGAAGAAAAGAGGAATCCTAGTTATTTACTCAATTACATGTCTTATCGGGACTTTTGATAAATGTTTTATATACGTGACCCTTTAAATACAAACACAATAATAGTTTATAATAATAAGACAAAAAATATGATACATAACAATCGCTCATCAATCTTCCTATTAATTGTATTAATAAAAAGAACATTACTCGGAACATTATGACATGGACTCAAACTCAACGACTTCAATTGCATCGCTAACAATAAGCTGTAAGATTCTTTACGATTATTAACAGTACACTTTTGTATTGTGTATGTTGGATTCAGTTTGCGTGAGTCTTCTGGAATATACATGCAGATACCGGAGAACTGTAAAACGCGATGCGGGGTCTGTAATTATGGAATCGCGTGCCTGTTCGCCCGATAACGATTTTATAGGTGTGCATAACGTAATTTTGAAATAATAAAAGTGAACGCTGTTGTCGTATACATTTCCAACGTGAGAATTTATGGGTGTCCGCGAGCGTAAAGGTGCGTCCATATCTATACCTAAAGATCTTTGATCAAACAATTCTGAATATAATAATCTATGAATTTAAAAACTTCTAATTTTGCAATCTGTTTACTGAAGACACTCAAATTCAGGAATTACTGAGAAAATTATTAGATATAGGTATTAATATTACAATAATGTGATTGGTGTCGGACGCCCTTCACGGATTGCAGGGAGGGTTCAAACCCTGGGTGGGGTGATATTTTTCGCAATAAATTCTTGACAGTATAATTTAAAAAGGTTATTAGTATCAAAAGTTAATTGTAAGTCGATCATCAGAGAACTGTAAAATATGTGGATTTATATTATTCCAATAGAGAACTATACGTTTCAAGCTCGACAAATAATCGGCGCTCAGTTTGCTGATTGTGAGTTGGAAAAGATATACAAAATTCACACAACAAATTATTATTAGGCTAACCATGCAAGATCCAGCCCGCCCGAAAATGGCACTTCTCTCTACTTAATGGTGATTTACTGGTCTACATTGTTACCGGTGATAAAAGCATTTTGAGAAAACTAGGGCAAAAAATTGTGGCATAGTCAGAACAAAGAAAGCTTAGGATGTATTTTGTACATCAATGACAGTGCCATATCAAGTATACTTGCAATGCGCAGACCAAGAGTATTAAAGATGAAAGAGAAATCGTACCGTTGCTTGTAATATTGAAAAGACTTTATAGTTACGACATCCTGAGGCAGAAAGTAACTTTTTCTCTTAGAAAAAATGAGAAAAAGAAAGTAAAATATAGGTATAAAACGCAATAATAAGTAGAATTATATATAATAATAATATATGAGATAAAAATAAATATTGATGATTAGACATTTGAAAGTAATAGTGAACAATTCTGTTATTAATTAGAAAGTGCAATTATCAGAAGAATAAGAAACATGTAATAATTATTATTAACGTTTCTTGAATAAATAACGTTTTCAAGTGTTTTCGGCAAAATGTTTTTCTTTCAATTAAAGATTATTGCTATATGTAGCGTATACTAATTTTCTCATCATATATATTCTCCCATCTTCTACAGGCAATGAGTTGACTTTCTCTTTCTTAATTTGATACGTACGCGCTTGCACAACGTACCTCTCTGTAGTCTGTCTTTCGCGCATTTGCATGTGTATCGTTTGTACCGCGCGTTCGCAACTATACACATACAATACAGGCGGCACGCCCACGCTGAATTCGGAATTGACGTAAGCGAAATGAAAGGTGCAGGTAGCAGAGAAGGGGGGAGTAAAGCGAGAAAAACGGTAAGTTAATGCGATCGACGCGACGCGACGAAACGCACGTCCCTCGTTGCTTCGCCTTGCGGAACAAATTGCTCGATTAGTCATTAATTTATACCTACGACTGGGATTACACTTATCTGTCGTAAGCTCAGGAAAGCGTAATACGTAATTAGATTAACGAGACGTGCTTTCACAAATCTTACTTCCACAGTAGCGACGGTGATCGTAAATAAATGCTGCTTTCCTTTTTCGTTTCGTAAAAAAAAAATTTTAAGTGCAGGCTGCTTCGTTTTATTTCATTTTCGAGCAACGCAATGTCCGGGCATTGTTATGATGATAACTTGTTAGCAATTTTATTTGATAAACTATTTGGTGATCTGCTCAGTTATTTCATTCGCATTACGCGTATTACGCAGCGCGAGCAGGTTATTGAAATCGCATACATTATTATACAGATTTACCCCAGCCGTGCGTGTCCGCAAAATAATTTACATTATTTAATTGAAATTGCTTTACATCTACAATTAATTCACCGATGTCATTAACACTAATCATCCCATTCCACATATTCTGCGCTCTTATGTGCGAAATAAATTCAATTCAGCACAAAAGCATATAGAAAATATTAAAATGCTTAATAACAATAACCGTTCAAATATTTTACGTCCTTAGGTATAAACGCGTTCTCTCAATTTTCAAATCTCTACCCGAACCTTATATAGCTTATTTTTAGCTAACAAAAATGCAAACTAAATTCATTTTTTCTTTAACGTAGGTACAACGATTAATCATCGAATATGTATACCTAATGATTAATCACTGATGAATGCATGGTGCCGTTCCGAGAATGCTTCTATTGCTCAAACGCTCCAAATAGCCCGCAGTAAAATCAGTAAAATACATCTCACGTTTCTATCACCGGGATAGGACGCGATACGGATCACGATTCATGATTCCGTCCGTGCCTATACGCGGAGCGTCCAGCAGGCGTCCAGCGGACATCCGCAGCGCGGCGACCTCGGTGATCCAGTTCAAGGCTAAATCCTTTCGAGAAACACTAAATATATGTATATATATATATAGGTCCGGAAGTATGTTCCGGGACTTTTATTTTTTACATCGATATATTCCGGGACATTTGGCAGTTTCCAGGACTGTCCTGGAAAAAATTCATGTCTTACGGCAATTTTCGGGACAGTTTTTTGAATCTGATTACATTATATGCGTTATATTCCAGGACTGTACATTTCAAAAAACGTAAACAGTCCCGGAATATACCTCTGGACCTACATATATATATATATATATATATATATATATATATATATATATATATATATACGCGGCGCACTTGAACCGAAGGCCGACAGCGACGGCCCTACGTTATAAGCCCCGGCTCTTCCTCGTCTTAACGCGTGCCGGCTTCGTTCGTTGAAGCTCGCTCGGGAATTTATAGGTGCACCGTAAACTCCCAGGGAAACAAACATTCTTCCAAGAATTATGAAGAGGAGAGAGGACACGAAGCGGGGAGCAGGATCCCCGTTTATCCCCGAGGAGCGTCGTACGTTTTGCGAGCGCGCGGGAATAGAGGACACGATGTTCCCACATCTTCTTTCGCTCGGCTGTTACTCGAAGCTGGCTCGCACGTGGCGCGGGATTTCATGGACGGCGCGGCGCGACCGCGGCAGTGCAACATCCGCGTCGCGTCGTTTTGCTCGTTGCAATGCGCTGTTACGCTGTAACGTGTTACGGTTCTCTTTCCGACCCGGCGCGTTATTCCCGCGCTCCCGCGAAGGCGGCATTACGTCGGAGTACTTTTATGTCAGGTTGCATACACGCTCATAACTCGCGCGCTCGATAACGCCTGGATGCATCGACGAAAAGATGAAACTCCTGCCACCGCGCATCCGGAAACGGTCGGATATGCTCTATTGTAAGTCCTATTCCTCGCGCGAGCAACGGATGAACAATAAGCGATAACGTCACAATTGTACCTCGCCAGACGTCGAGCTGAGAATTTTAATAAACATTGCACAAGGAATAATTTTCGATTTCGCGATGTATTTATACACAACTGTGCCGTTTCGCTTGGCATGAGCGATATTAATTTAAACAAAAATAATACATAGAATATCTATATATATATATATATACATATATATATACAGGGTATCCGAAAAATCGCCTACTCCACTTCGGGAGGTGATTCGGGACCCAAAAACAAGCAAAAAAGTTCATACAAACATGGGTTCGAAAATGAGCCGTTTCCGAGTTATAGCCACTTTTATGTTCAAAAATCGTAAATTTTTATTTTTAATTTTTTTTAATTACAATTTTTTTAGTCTTTTCCAATTTTTCAATATTACAATTACAATTACATTATTTTTAAAGTAAACTTAAACAGATATTTAAATCGAATTAAATAAGGTGTTCAAAATAACCACCTTCAGCACGAATTCAGGCCCTTATTCTTCTATCAAAGGAATTCCGAACTCTTTGAAAAACATTTGGATCCCTCCTTACTTCGTCAAATTCCTGAATTATTCTCTGTCTTAATTCAGCAATATTGTTTGGTGCAATTCTGTAAACAATTGATTTTACATGACCCCATAGATAAAAATCAAGTAGATTAATGTCTGGTGATCTTGGGGGCCAGGGAACCGGACCTCCACGCCCTATCCATCTCTGACCATAATTTTGATTCAAATGATCTCTGGCAACACGGCTAAAATGCGCAGGTGCACCATCATGCATGAACCACATGTTTTGTCGTATTATTAAAGGAACGTTTTCAAGAAGGTGGCCTAACTCTTCTCTAAGAAATCGTACATAATTCTGACCATTTAATCTTTCTTCAAAGAAATATGGCCCTATAAGTTCGTTACCAATAATACCCGCCCATACGGTGCAACTAAACTGTTGTTGATGCCTTTTTTGATCAATTGCTTTAGGATTTTCTAAAGCCCATACATGAAAATTGTGATAGTTAAAAATTCCATTTCGATCAAAGCCTGCTTCATCAGTAAATAGAATATTTTCACAAAAATTCGGATTTTCATCTATTCTGTTTACAACCCATTCGCAAAATTGCAAACGGAAACCATAATCTGCAACAAAAAGACCTTGAACTCGTTGTACGTGATATGGATACATTGCATTTCTTGATAAAATGTTCCATATCGTTGATTTTGGTACTCCAATTTCATCCGAAACTGTTCTAATACTAGTAGTAAGAATACGCTCAAATTGTTCAAGTACTTCTTCTTCCGTTACAACATTCACTCTAGGTCTGCCCTCACTTGTTCTTTTTTTTAATGTACCAAATTCTCTCAAGTTTCTGTCTACATTTCGAAAAGACGCTATTCCCTGAACTTTTTTGCTTGTTTTTGGGTCCCGAATCACCTCCCGAAATGGAGTAGGCGATTTTTCGGATACCCTGTATATTTCTATATAGCACAGAGCGTATAACGAGTAGAGCAAAAAACATATTAAAAATATATATTACATGTATAAATTAACATATACAATGTAATAAAATGTACAACATATACAATGTAATAAAATGTATAAATATAAGATTAAATATTTACTCAATAAAAGTGTAATCTGGCAGCATTGTTTCCATTATAGCATTTTCTAATTTATTATCAAATTGTAACATGTATAGACTTTTATATCCAATTCTATGAAAAAAAAATCTACGAGAAGTATTCATAATGATGTCCATTAGCTTATTACGCTACATCTCAGCAAAATTGTTTTTAAGGGCAAATCGTTTGCTTATTCGCAATTCGAAGCAAATTTAAAAACATTCGGTGAAACCGTATAGCCATTGAACCGCAAGATCCTCCACGATCCGCAATCTTTCGTCTCACAGCAGGTGTGTTCTATTAGCCGTCCCTGCGTACAATTCGCGGATAAAAAGAGCCTGTACGTTTCCACTCGCTGTAGTCGAATGTAGCGCTTTTCATAGCGCATACACACACGCGCGCGCATTCAATGCGATCGCGCGCACGGCGTTCTCGTTCATTAAGAACATTTCATTTCTTTTGCACGACCGTCTATTATTTCCCCCGCGTCTGCATCAGGCTTTAGGCTGGTTGAGCCCCAGGGATGCAGCGATGTGTGCGCTGCATAGAAAGCATATTCCGAAGGCTGCACTTGCAACTTGCAAACCCTTATGCGCTATCCAAACGTGAGTGCTTTCATCTCGTCGGCGATTTAAATATTACAGATTCGCCATCGAGCAACAGCATTATCAAGAGCTTGTAATCTCCCCTATAGTTTCGCGAGATGTATGAAATAGCTGTCATTTTCCGCGTTTCGAAAATCATACAATTGATAAACTCTCGGTAAGTAATGAAAAATAATCATATTTCCATTTTTATATACAGTTGATTTTTTTTTGTCTTTTCCTGAGACTGAAAGACGTTCTACGGTTTTGTGTACCTATTTACGGCCGCTCGCCCGTATATACAGCCCAACAAAGAGCCGGATGACGGAACGGCGGAATTTTGGAGAGGCTCCAAATACTTTCTTCATTTTGATATTGCCGAGATGCCGCAACGCATATGAGAAAACTAATAACTCTTTTTGATCGCGGATAGTTTTTGTCAAATAATATATCCTCGATTTGTCTCCTTCGCCGTCTTGCAGAGGCAAAGTCAAAGTCAAAATACAAATAGATTTTGCATTTTTATCTCATCACAAATTTATCTGATATATAAAAGTTATCTATCTATTGTATATCTATCTATTATTATTTGAAAACGATCTGTTACAGTTATATGTTCTTTTGCCTTTGTTCAAAATTTATGTTTATTTGAGATGAGTATGACGGAAACAAGTCGCGCAATATATCATAATGTAGGGTAGTGAATCGACTCGTCGTAATAGAAAACTCTCTTTATTCCAAAACGCCTCTTCACTCGACCACCCCCTACACAAGACTGTTTACAATTGCGCATCGCTTCCCGCTCGCGTCTACCAATCTGCGCGTTACAGTTCCGGCTCTAATCCCGCGTCTTTCAAATCTCCTTGCTCTACCTTCTCCTGCCTTACAGCTTCGGCCGTTCTGACTACAAGGCCGCCTCGGCCGTCTTCTTCTACTTCCTCTACGGGATCGTCTCTACGCCAGGGCTTCATATTTGCGCTTTCCCATACACCTTGGTACGGTCGCTGAGAGAGCTGGTGTCCCTCGACATCGCTTAATATATAACGATTATTTCGTAGACGCTTCTTTACGCAATACGGACCCTTATACGCCGGTTTTAACTTATTAGATATTCCTACGGTTGAATCAAAGTTTCGCACTACAACTAAATCGCCTTCCTCATACTCATTCGCAGGTTTTCGTCTTTGGTTTATATATTGCTCATTATACGACTAACCCTTCGCAATCTGCTCAGCCGCTTTATCACGAATCTCAGTTAAATTACGCTCGCTAACACAGTTTTCTTCTAACACGTTTTCTTTAACATAATCTATAATTTTTCCGCGTTGCTCTGTCCCAAACAATAAGACGCTTGGTATTGCTCCCGTTGACTTGCAAAACGTATTGTTTAAAGCAAACTCGATCTCATTTAATGCTTTAGGCAACTTTCCTCGTCACTCAATTTTCCTAGAGCGCTAACACTCGATTGTATCGCTCAAGTTGACCATTAGCCTGAGGTGATCCTGTGACCACCTTTACATGTTTCACGTTCTGTTCTGTTAAAAAGTCTTCGAACTCTCGAGAGGTAAATGCAGTACCTCGGTCAGATATTAAAAGCTTTGGCCTGCTGTATGCTCGGAAATACTCCTGTAAACATTTAATCGTTTCGGCGCTCGAAGTCGATTTCACCGCATACAATTTCACAAACTTTGTAAACGCATCTACTACTAAGAACACATGTTTTTTCGCAATAGCACCTTTTATAGGGCCATAATGATCTACGTGCATTGTTGAGAAAGGAACGCTTTCTTTTGGTATACTATTTATATATCCTTCTAACTTTCCTGAAGGTTTCGAATACGCAATACATTTAAAACAATTCTTTATGTACTGATCTACTTTCTCACGCAGTTTCGGAAACCAATAGCTTTGCATTATAATATCACATGTTTTTCCTGTCGCAAAATGACCTAACTCATTATGATAACGATGCATAATCTCGTATTCCATTCCGTGTGGTACATAAAATAAGATTCTTTGTCCCCACTTACAATAAACTAAACCGTCTCTCATCTCATAGTACCGATCTTCTGATTTCTCTAATTTTTCTCGGATCTCACGAATTTTCGGATCTAATGTTTGACATAATCGTAAGTTCGCCTCGAACGAATTATCCTCTACTACGAGTACTTCGTACACTCTACTCAATGCATCAACATGAGGCATTTTCATTCCCGCTCGATGTTCGGTATAATAATCGAAATCTTGCATCTCTAAAGCCCATCTGGCTATACGCGGGTTTATGTCTTTCTTCTTTAACGTCTGTATCAAGAAATTACAATCCGTAACTACTTTAAATCTTATACCGTGCAAATATATTCGGAATTTTCTAAATGCGTAAACGATAGCTAATGTCTCCAGCTCGAAGCTGTGATATCTACTTTCGACCTCTGTAGCTCGCTTTGAGTAATAAAACACTGGATGGAATTTTCCATCTTCCTTCTTTTGCAATAAGGCCGCTCCGAAACCAGCCGAATTAGCATCACAATGCAATTCTGTTTCATCTACCGGATTATACAATGCCAAAACAGGTGATTTAATCAGTTCGTTCTTTAAAGTTTCAAATGCCTCCATTTGTTCGTTACCGAATTTGAATACCGCATCTTTTCGCAATAAATCATACAAGGGTTTCGCAATTATCGAGAAGTCTTTTACGAATTTACGAAAATACGCACACATTCCTAAAAATCTTTGAACTCCTCGAACATCCGTGGGTACAGAATAAGTCTTTACTGCTTCTATTCCCGACTCACTAGGGCGGATTCCGTCTCCCGTCACAATGTAACCCAAAAAGTCTATTTCGGTATACAGAAACTTGCACTTGTCTATCCGTAATTCCAACCGATTTTCTACTAATGTTCGAAAAAGTATTTTTAGCACCTCTAAATGTCGCTCTAAAGTTCGCGTCGCTATAAAAAAGTCATCCAGGTAAAGTCGCACGTCACCTGATCGAACCAATTCGTCCATCACCTTCTCTACATGTTCCTGAAACGTCATGGGTGCTGTCGTCAGCCCAAACGGCATCTTAGTAAACTCAAATTGCCCTAACGGGGTAATGAATGCTGTGTATGGAATACTTTCTTCCGCAACATCAATGTGGTAAAATCCGTCTTTAAGGTCCACCAAACTAAAATACTTGTTACCATTTATTGACTCTATTACTTCCTCAATAACAGGAATAGGATGATTTACTCGTTCAGTTAGCGCATTTAAAAACCGATAGTCTATACACATCCTTATTTCGCCCGATTTCTTTGGAACTAATACTATTCGTGAAGCGTATTGTGATTTACTCGGTCTAATAATCCCCTTGAATTTCAATTCTTCGATTATTTTCTCTACTTGCGCACGCTCGCGATAAGATAGTCTACGTGGTGCAAAATAGAATGGAGTATGTTTCTTAAGTTTAAGTTTAAGTTCCGTATGCACTTTCGGAGTAGGCGGTCGTTCCGCTAACAAATATTCGTTTCTAAACAACTCCTTTAAACGCTCATGCCACTCAGGCGCAGTTTCCTCGCTTATTTTTAATGCATCCACCTCGTCTACCGCTAATACACTCGCGCTTATATTTAAAATCTCACACGCATCTGTTTCAAGAAAATCTACGCGCTCGTTCTCTTTCTCGCGCTTTTCATTCGCATTCTTTTCGCGACTATCCGTTAATCCCAAAATATTCCACGCGTCTCTACCGATAACAACCGGAGCTTGCATTGATGAATCTGGCACTACGCGTAAAAGTAATCCACTTAAATTTTCGCCTTCGAATTCTACGGTCGCGTTTACTACTCCGCTAATCTCTAACGGGCTCTTATTCAAACCGGTATATTTATTGTTCTCATTATTCACTCGCGTCACTGATTTTGCCGGTACAAAAGATTCTTTTATAAAACTAATCGGACTTCCCGAATCTAACAACGTACGCAAGATCAGTTCTACCGATAGCTCAGTACTCACAAACTTATATCGCAAGTCTCTAAAAATCTGTTCTTCTACGACTCCGATTTGCTTCGCTTCGGTCTCCGTCGATCCCTTCGACGCGTCCCGTGGTTTCTCCTTGGCATCCTTCTTAACCTTTTGTGGACAGTCTTTAATTCGATGATCTGCCTTGCCACAATTAAAGCAGGAACCTCGCTCACGTTTTGGCTGCTGACAATCTCGACCTTTATGTCCGAACTCGTTGCAATTATAACACCGCACTTTTTTTTGCTTGCTGCGACTTCTCCTTCTCCGCACCGTCGCTCGCCTCTTTTTTCGCATGGTCGTTCCCTTTTTGCGATCGTCCTTTTCCTTCAGGCTCAAGCCGAACTTGCTCGAACGCTTCTAGTAACGCTTCTTTGGTAAGAAACCGCTGAATCTTTGCTTGATTCCTCAGATGCACATCGGATATGCCCTCAATTAGATAGTCGACGATCTCTTCTTCTTCAATTGGCACCTAATTTGCCAACGTCACTTTGTCGTGGAAATACTCGCTAAATGTCTCAGCCACTTGCCAAACACGTTTCTCGAAATTTCTTTTGAGTATTATCCTGGCCGGTCGATGATCAAACATTTTCCTCATCTCCTCGAGCAACTCTTCGACGGAAATCTCCAGGTGTTCTGGCTTAGAATGGAACCATTTCAGTGCCTGGTCCCTTAACTTCATGCCGACTAGAATTCTGGCAGCTCGATCGTCCAACTCGTACGTCGTACATAACAATTTAAATTGTTTTTCCCATCGCCAGAAAACATCGCTGGTACCCTTGAACTCTGACAGCAACTCGCAGATGGCATTGATATTCGGCCTCTGCCTAACCGTCGCTTGTGGTAATGGTACCGTTACCGACTGTGTTATCGACCGCTGTATTGGCGATCCTGAAGACTCACCGGACGAAACTGGTACTTCCCTTTCGGCCGCTCGCTGCCCCATCGTGTCTCTCAAGCTCGCGTTCTCTATGCGTAACACCTCTAATTCTCGCACCACTAGATCCCTTTCACGCCGCAGTAGATCTAACTCTCGTTCTTGAATGCTCGACTCGGCTGCAGAATTTACCGCTCGCACGCCATCGTTTCCGGCAGCCATGTTGTCCTGCCCGTCCTTTTCAACATTCGTTTGTTGTTCTGCGTTGTTCTTTCCGCTGCTCATCCTGATGCCAGGGAAATCTCTATTTACCCTCAGTCCACTTGGATCGGCTTCGCACAGTCTTACGAACAACTCGGCTTTTCTTCCAGTCTTGCTCAGCCCGAGAGCGCCTAATCGTCCTTTCAATTCTGTTACGGACCACTGCTCGAACCTTTTACCACAGTACATGCCGTACTTGCACGCACTCGTCGTCTCGCGCCTTCGTTTCAGCAGACACTCGTGATTTCGGATCCCGCCGATCGCCGTATGCTCTCGTCTCACAGGAACCTCGCACGACTCGAGAACACTAAGCTCGCGACAACTTCTTCTCGCTCCCGCGGCAACCCGTATGGCCCGTTCTCGTTCGCGACTCGTCACGATTTACTCGCGTCCACTGTCTCGCACGCACGCTTATTGTTCAATTATCAGGATCCGATATATAATCTGATGGATCTGATATACGATGGATCTTATATCCCACTTCTGAATTTTGTAGGGTAGTGAATCGACTCGTCGTAATAGAAAACTCTCTTTATTCCAAAACGCCTCTTCACTCGACCACCCCCTACACAAGACTGTTTACAATTGCGCATCGCTTCCCGCTCGCGTCTACCAATCTGCGCGTTACAGTTCCGGCTCTAATCCCGCGTCTTTCAAATCTCCTTGCTCTACCTTCTCCTGCCTTACAATAATTTCTCGCTTTGTACGATCAGTTTCAAATCTTCTCACGCTATGAATTTACTATTTTACTATTTCAAAGTAAGTAAGTTAAATATAATATTACGCTTTACAGCTTCTTCGACAGTAATATTGCCTGCTTGACTTCTAAAAATAACATTTCAAAATTAATGTCTGTTTAATATCGTTAATTTTCCATATAGGATATAGGTAGAAAATATATTTCAATTAAAAGGGTGCAGTATCTATATATAGATATATATATTTCATAAATTTTACAATGCTTTTTGTAATTTTGAAAACTTTTATAATTAAAATCGACGTATTAGAAATTATATAAAGTGATACCCATGTTATCAATTTGTAATTAAAAAAAAATAGGTTCTAGTTTCGCCAACACACACACACACACACATTCTAGTTTAAATTCAAAATCCTAAATAAAAGATCAAATTAAAATACTTACATTTTGTATATATTTTAATCCTTTATTTTTTACCAAAAAAAATATATACATACATATAGCGACTTTTTTTATTTATCACAGTATATCGCGTTATTCATGTAATAAACAAATATATTTTTCATGAATCAATATTCTCGCGAAATGTCAGATGTTACGTACAGAATTCTTTTCGTATTATAAATGCATGTACACCGTAAAAACGACGTGCGTTTTTGATCGAGTTTTTGATAAGACCCTTCCCCATAGATAGAATATAAATGTCTTAGAAAATGGAAATATTTACAGGAGATTCCCATTTCAATACACCTCAAAAATAAATCTGCATCATGCAAGACATATAAGTAGAGTGTTTTAAAATAATGGAAAGTCTATCAAGAGACACGGTAGTGTCTCGCGCCAAGTACACGCGAAGCGAGACCGCACCGTGACTCTTTTACGCGACGCGACGGGTTGCGAGTACCCGAGATGTTGAGATCTCGATAACGAGTGAACGGATCAAGTTCTAAGTAGGCTTGATCGATAGTTGGGGTTAAAATAGGGGGGGTTTCTCTTATAATATTCCGCTACGTGCCCTACGAGCGGAGATATTGCGACGCAAAGTCCAAAATGTTAAAATTTTATTTAAGAAACGTCGTCGTCGTCGTCGTCGTCTACTACATTCTCTCTAGTGTCACTTTCATGGCGCTGGAGTCGCGCGTCCTTTTCACTTTTTCGACACTGGCGGCGCAGGTATCGCCAGTTTCGATATCGCGCGCGTATTTCGAACGATCTAGTAGATAAATTATAGGTCGATAGACTTATCGGTCAGGAGGAAGATTTCTATTTAGGTAAATTAGGTATTATATATATTGAGTCAATTGCTTCATGTATATCTAGAGAGATTTCGTATCCTTACATCGTATTACCACCGATGCCGGAAAAAAAAGTTCTCTACGCTTGGCAGAAAGTGCCGCTAGGAAATTTTCAAGTCGATTCTTATGAATCAAGCTTGAATTTGATGTCTAGGTATCCCAGGTTGCCGATGACAAGGTCCAGATAGTGCGCTTCATAGTTTTCGGTGTCCAGGTGTAACAATACGTTGAATTCGATGTCTACGTGTTCCAGGTTGCCGATGACGAAGTCCACATAGTGCGCTTCGTAGTTTTCGGTGTCTACGTGTATTAATACCTTGAATTCGATGTCCACGTGTCCCAGGTTGCCGATGACGGGATCCAGATAGTGCGCTTCATAGTTTTCGGTGTCCAGGTGTAATCGTACGTTGAATTCGATGTCTAGGTGTCCCAAGTTGCCGATGACGAGGTTCACATAATGCGCTCCGTAGTTTTCGGTGTCTACGTGTATTAATACCTTGAATTCGATGTCCACGTGTCCCAGCTTGCCGATGACGGGATCCAGATAGTGCGCTTCATAGTTTTCGGTGTCCAGGTGTAATCGTACGTTGAATGCGATGTCTCGGTGTCCCAGGTTGCTGATGACGATGTCTAGATAGTGAGCTCCGTAGTTTTCGGTGTCCAGGTGTAATAATACGTTAAATGTGATGTCTAGGTGTCCCAGGTTGCCGATGACGATGTCTAGATAGTGAGCTCCGTAGTTTTCGGTGTCTACGTGTATTAATACCTTGAATTCGATTTCTAGGTGTCCCAGGTTGCCGATGACAAGGTCCATATAGTGCGCTTCGTAGTTTTCGGTGTCTACGTGTATTAATACCTTAAATTCGATTTTTAGGTGTCCCAGGTTGCCGATGACGGGGTCCACATAGTGCGCTTCGTAGTTTTCGGTGTCCAGGTGTAATAATACGTTGAATGCGATGTCTAGGAGTCCCAGGTTGCCGATGACGATATCTAGATAGTGAGCTTCGTAGTTTTCGGTGTCTACGTATATTAATACCTTGAATTCAATTTCTAGGTGTCCCAGGTTGCCGATGACAAGATCCAGATAGCGCGCTCCGTAGTTTTTGGTGTCTAGGTGTAATAATACCTCGAATTTGATGTCTACGTGTTCCAGGTTGCCGATTACGAGGTCCACATAGTGCGTTTCGTAGTTTTTGGTGTCTAAGTGTATTAATAACTTTAAATCCGAATGTAGGATACGTAAATATCGAATTCAAAGTATTAATACACGTAGACACCGAAAACTACGGAGCGCACTATGTGGATCTCGTCATCGGCAACGTGGGACACCTAGACATCGAATTCAACGTATTATTACACTTGGACACCGAAAACTATGGAGCGCACTATTTGTAACCCGTCATCGGCAATCTGGGATACCTAGACATCGAATTCAAGCTTGATTCATAAGAATCGACTTAAAAATTCCCTAGCGGCAGAACTTTTATTGTCATGACATAATAAAAATTCGCTGAATAAAAATTATGTCTAGACAATAGAAAATTATAAACGATGCCAATTCTGTCAAATTTCTCATACATGACGCATCGTTTATAATTTTCTATTTATTATATGTGTTATGTATGAGAAATTTGACAGAATTGCTTTTATCAAATAAAATTAATTTACAATTAGTTGAAGGAAATAAAAGAATAAACAAATCAGATAAGTTTCATACACGTGTTACAGGTGTCCATCTGTAATTAACCAAAATATCGATGCCTGTAGATATCGGTACATATACAATTGCGAACAACATTCAGTAAGACACGCGAATAAAAATAAATAAAAAATTTTACAGTTAACGACTTATTAACATTAATCATGCTATATTGCGATTATGTTTTATGTTGAAATTGAAAAATATATACAAGGTGTACAACTAAAAGGGTTACAGATTATTATTTTTAAAAAACTAAGTAAATTATTAAATTGTTGTTTTCTTTAGAAATAATAGTCCGTAACACTTTCAGCTTCATACCTTGTATATACTGTTTATAAGATTATAAGATATATTGTTTATAAGATTAAGATGCGTAACACACTACAAAAAGGCGTGATATCCGTACAAAAATACCTTTTTGAAAAAAAGGTAAAAAAAGGCGCCAAGTACACGCATAGTAGTGTATATGTATTATGTTGTTACTCTGTTATGTTGTTACCTCGAAAAAAACAAAGTGGTAGTATTATACCTCCAAATAGCTTTACCCTGTACATACTGTTTATAAAATGCGTAATACTACAAAAAGGCGTGATATCCGTACAAAATTACTTTTTTTTAAAAAAAAGTAAAAAAATGCGCCAAGTACACGCATAGTAGTGTATATGTTGTTACCTCAAAAAAAGAGAAAGTGGTAGTATTATACCTCGAAAAAATATAAGTAACAAGTAATAGACATAATCTTTATATCTCGAAAAATCTCGAAAAAATCTAAGCAGTAGTATCTTTATTTCCGAAAAATTATAACCCAAGTGATACACATTACAAAATTATGTTACCTTATCAAAAAGAAGAGTCGCGCTTCAAGTGATCTATTACAATTATAAAAAAGAAATGATATCTCTTTAAATTACAGCGCCAATTACAGAGAGAACATATATATTGCCTCAAAAAATAATTGTTGCACTACTTTGAAAAATCTTTACATTGTGTCAATTAGAAAAGAATGTATGATAACAATTTTATAAGATTAAAAAATTTTATTCACAAGGGAATACAAGATATTTAAATACAAAGTTTACATGTGTATTTTTAGTGGTCACAAAGAATTACAGAGGTAACAGTACAAAATTAAAATATTTTATTAAAATACATAAATTTTTCTTGTAAAAATACTTGGCGCTGCTAGACCTCGAAATTTTAAATAAATAAGGACAACAATAAATAAAAATAATTCAGAGAAGAATGCGACGAGAGTAACAAAATGATTATCAGCGTGGTGTGTATGTGCGAGCGAGTGATATGGGTGTGCGTGACGACGGCAAATAATGCGGCTTCTAATTAAGTATAGGATAAGTTTATTTATTTATTTAAAATTTCGAGGTCTAGCAGCGCCAAGTATTTTTACAAGAAAAATTTATGTATTTTAATAAAATATTTTAATTTTGTACTGTTACCTCTGTAATTCTTTGTGACCACTAAAAATACACATGTAAACTTTGTATTTAAATATCTTGTATTCCCTTGTGAATAAAATTTTTTAATCTTATAAAATTGTTATCATACATTCTTTTCTAATTGACACAATGTAAAGATTTTTCAAAGTAGTGCAACAATTATTTTTTGAGGCAATATATATGTTCTCTCTGTAATTGGCGCTGTAATTTAAAGAGATATCATTTCTTTTTTATAATTGTAATAGATCACTTGAAGCGCGACTCTTCTTTTTGATAAGGTAACATAATTTTGTAATGTGTATCACTTGGGTTATAATTTTTCGGAAATAAAGATACTACTGCTTAGATTTTTTCGAGATTTTTCGAGATATAAAGATTATGTCTATTACTTGTTACTTATATTTTTTCGAGGTATAATACTACCACTTTCTCTTTTTTTGAGGTAACAACATATACACTACTATGCGTGTACTTGGCGCCTTTTTTTACTTTTTTTTTTTAAAAAATAGAAGGTTACGATATGTGTGATATCGCATGAAGTGAAATCAGAATAAAAAGGTGTGGTCGCTGATTTTTTTCTTTTTTTCAGCTACTTAAGGTATTCCTTTCATGACACCAAAGTCTTAAAAATTAACTGATTTTTTGATATGAGAAAGTTGAAATGCATATCTTTACGCCAGAAAAAGAATTTAAACCACATTACCGAACATATAAAAAAGAATTATGACTTTGAAAATTCGATATTTTATATGTAACGTTATCGAAAAAGTATATTTTCCACACTTCAATGTAATAATTTGTTTATCAAATAATTTAAGATATTAAATATTAACTGCGCTACATATTCGCTAAACTCCATACTTTCGATAGTGCCGATAAAAATACCGAGTCACCGAATATTTAAACAAAATATTTATGTTAAAAATTGACTTGAAATGTGGTTTATAAATGAATATTTTTAATGGCGACTTTCAAGGAATGATTTGGCAACGCTGCAAGCTGTGCGCTTATGTCACACTTCAGTTTAATACGTACGGTTTATTATCAATCATTTATTATGTTTTAAAAAATAAATCTTGTCACATATTTTGCATTGAATTTGAAAAAAAACTTGCAAGACCAAATAATTGTTCTGATTTAATATTTTTTAATGATAAAGGCATGTCACAAGCAGTACACCACAGTTCAGCTGCAAGCATTTTAATTTCTACCAAGTCGACGTCCATTAAAAACTGGATAATTTGCAAAATCGGATTTCTTTACCAAAATATAAATTACAGTTACAATGCCAATTATCTTGTTCTTTCAGTTATTTAATATTAATAATAGGGTAGACGTACCATTTGTGGCCACTTTAAGCGATAGCCTACTATTAATTTGAAGATAAGTTTAAAATAAATATATATGAGCACCTAGAAAGTTGATCGACGTCATCCGGAGGGTATAAGGAATCGAATTATTACAAATAAAAGTTTTTTTTACGCATAATTAATCGCGAAAATGGTATATAATCAGTGAACCCCCTATTTCACCAAAAGTCGCCACAAATGCACTATTTTTGGCCAGTCATTGTACTATTTGTGGCCACTTTGGACAAAAAATATTGACAGAAAATTTATAAAACAGGTAACCCACGCAATTTTATTTAAATAATGGTTTATTCGAACGACAAAAGCATTTTATGCAACAAATAATATATTCCAGTAGAAAATATATAACTATCGATAATAAATCTTAGAATATATTCTGAAAAACAAAACCATGTAACGTCGATTATAGCTGCACTATTTTCTCTTTTTAGCAGTTTTTGTTTCTGCAGATTCTGCTTTTTTTGTTGCCTTTTCTCTAATTTCTCGGCTTTAATCTTCTTGTTTAGTTCCATTCTCGCTACTCTTTCCTCTCTTCTAATACGTTTTCTCTCTTCCTCGTCGCGTTTTGCTTCCTCTTTGGCCTGCATCAATTCGATCCATTTATCGGAAGTTAACACCGAAGGTGTATGATAAAAAAAAAATGTAAATTATGATTAAAAAATCCTATGTAGTTATTTTCTTATATAGTTTTATAATAATCAAGCTATTACTATAAAATTTCATGAAAAACCAACGTTCGGAACTGACTGGCCAAAAATAGAAATTGCGGGCGCCATATGTGGCCATGGGGTGGCCAAAAATAGTACAATGATACTTTCGATGTTCTATTTTCGGCCATACCGTATTTACAGCATATTTTAGATTATTTTTCAATGATTTTATATTGTAATCGAGAAAACAAAATATACCTATTATAATATAAACATGATTGTGTGCAGGATAAGCTGAGATAAATGAATAACGAAGAGTTACTTACCAGCCGGCTTCTTAACCTTTTCTGTAAGGTTTAGCCAGAATCTTGGAGGTGCGATATATTTTGTTGTGTAGCTTTCCGCGTTGCTATGAAATAAGTCGCGAAAGGAAAGGAAGTGTTGCCAATAGAATTATTCTTCTATTTCGACACCTTTGCAGGGTGTTTCGAACTCGGCCAATCTTAATATTTAGCATTAAAAGAGAGAGTGGCCACAGAAGGTACAGTGGCCACAAATGGTACGTCTACCCTATTACCGTTTCTGTAACCTTACCTTATTAAATCTTTTTTTTTATAGAATTGATAATATTTTGAGTGCGTTGCTTCACTTTTATTTTCACAAATTGTCCCTTATTTTTGCCCACATTACTTCTCAATTTATGTTTCTTATCACTCATTATTATTATAAAATCTCTCTTTGATAAAGAAAAAATGTCACAATATTTTTTGATTAATGAAATTGACACTTACATTGACACTTTTGTCATTAACTTCACATTTTACAATCGGCGCCCTGAAAAGCGCAGCGTTGCCATATCGTTCTGACAGTAAAATTTACCAAAAAATAAAAAATTTTTAAATACACATAATATTTTCACTTTTGTCTTATAATTAAACATAATAATCAATTATAACTTGATTTTATATAAGTTTAATGCAATATACAAGAGTTTGCTGAGGCCCTGCTTAAGCGCCTACTAAATACGCTCCTCCGTGAAAGGAATACCTTAATGAGCGTAGAAATATTTTTTGCAACAACTTCTCCAAAGTTAATAATCTCGAAAATCAAGGACGCGCGACTGAGCTATTGTCGCGAAATATGAGCCAGGCGCCATTTTCGTGAGAAAAATTATTACGTATGATATAAGCTTTTCTCAAGGAAAACGCATGAATATTACTCAAAACTTTCCTCTTTCCGTGTGCGGCTAACAATAAGTACATTAAGTCTTTTCACCTGAGAGTCGCGGTGTAATGTACGGCCGGGGTTACGACTCTCACGAAAGAAATGTACACCCGAGACAGCAACTTCCGACGCAAAATTCGGTTCAGATTTATTGTCCGAATTTTATCCCGAGTATGACCAGATTTCTAAGCGGTCATTTTTATCTCGGCGATAGATCGAATGATTCACAAAAAATTACAAATATTGTTTACGAGACGGTCCAGTCTCGTATACACAATTATACTTTTCACATTAGTTCAAGAGAATGAGAAACGTAATAAATTTCTTCGAGCTGGCAGCGGCGCTTCCGAGAAGCGATGGTCGTGTTACCGCTCAGTATTGCAGACGCGCGCGATTGCATCCGCGCCAGCCGCGATCGATATATTTTTCCCACGATATACGTCGAAAGCGCCGCGCTGGCGAGGGAAGAAGAGAAAGAGCGCGAGAGAAAAAAGCAATTACCGCACGCGCGGAAATACCGAGCTCTCCGTGAATCGCGGACAATACCGGCATCGTTCGTCTTATCTGTTTTATGAAATATTATTTGTTTTCTCGTACGATAGCGCATCGAAGATGATCGCGAACTCCTTTCGTGAAATTCTTTCAACGGCTTCGCTCACGCGTTACCACAATTCACGTTCTTAGTTCGTCGTTATTCTATACGCCATCAGAGTTGGCATCTAATCGTCGGAAGTGACCAAGAGAAGATCGCGATCTCTGACCCTAAGCTTCGTAATAATATATTTTTGAAGATATTTGTTTTCTCTGCGCTTATATACTCTCTCCATAGTTCTCCCGCTTAAAATAACTTTACATTCTCAAAATCTACGCCGGCAATCGACCTCTGTGATTCAGCGAGTGCGTTAGATCCATGCAGCAGCTGTGACCGAAAAAGAAAATCGTTTGAGGTAACGTGACACCCCGGTTAGTCATTTACGCTCGACATTTACCACAGTAAAGTATATTTCAGATTTTTTGTAAAAATCGGTAACGAAAAATTTATACACTTTATAGCACTCCCCGGAAAATTCTCCCCCTGTTTCATATATAATTGTTTAAGATTTGGTCAATTATTTCATTTTTGCTGTTCTTGCACAGCAACTGATTAAAACTTTGTAGTTTTTGTGGAGTTAATTTTACTGTTTTCATATACTTTTATAACTTTTGACTACCTTTCAAATAAATAATAATCGACAGAATCTGTTTTACTTTCCATTTCTTGCGATTTTTCCCATCCAACAGTTTTTCATCATTTCCTCTACTTCAGATGTTCAAAGAAATATGTTTTTTTTAAGAAACGAAAAAGTCACTTACATGCCCTTGAAAGTTGTCTATTCGTCTTTCAAAATCCGTCGGAAATTTTAAAATCGATAAATTTTATGAAAAATTACAGCATTTTTTATTAAAAAAGTCATTTTAGCCAAATTTTTGGTTTTTTGTTTTGTTTTTCGAAATTTTTGTATTGTTCCTTTTTTATTGCCACAAATTGATGACTACTATCGTCTTCCCTATTAAACAAAATTATCTATTATAAAGTTTTCTAGGAACATTCTGGAAATATTATACACGCGGTACAAGTTTGGGGTATCGTGACACCCCAGTGAGTCATTCACGTATGAGAAAAATAAGTTAGTCTGTCTAGGGTTAATATGACTCGCATATCTTTTATCGCCTTTGACACACAAAACATGTAAGCGTTGCTATTTTATTCCTGTGTTTACTCTTCGTACGTCATTTTAATTTGTTAATTTATTAATTATTTTACTTTTTTGTATTTTAGTTCGTAGACTCATTGCTGCCACATTGTGTATAATGAAGTGTTTTGCAAGCGTTTTAATTTATTGTACGCACTTGAGAAGGGCCGGAATTTCGGTCAAAACGCGTTGTGCTTCCCGACTAGAAAATTTGACAAGGTATACCTGATTTATGTAAGGACCTAATAAGGTGAGTGACGGGTAATCCTCATCAGGTTACCCTTATAATGTCCTGACAAGAACTAAATAAGGAAGACCTTTGTAAGGTTATACTGATTAGATCCACATTAGGACTTTTATGTACCTAACCTAGTGTAATTTAATAAGGTTATGTTGATCAGGTCCTTGTCGGGGTTCTTACTTACTTTTCCTAATAAGGTTATGTTGATCAGGTCCCTGTCGGGATTCTTACTTACTTTACCTATTGTGGTTTACCTTAGGTTTTAACGAGGATCATTTAGTTAACTTACGATTGGTAATTTATTCAGTTTACACCCCTCACCTCCGATTTTGATGAACTTAGGCTTATTCGACGTGTTTATGCACGAAACGAACGAATCTGGCAGAAAAAAGTGTCGCTCTGCCCCACGACGCGAGATATTAAACGTTAAAGTTGACAGAAATCAGGTTATGATTCCTGTCATACCGACGATATGTAGCGACTGGTAGCGACATAAACATGCCCCGCGGAGGCATATGCGCATGCTCAGTGGCTGCACATGCAACAGATCACGTGACAACTGTTTGGTTGGTAAATCAGAAGTGTAACATAATTCGAAATGATATTCTTTTGGCGTATAGATTAGTGACGCTTTAAAAGTATTTATGTGTTTAAAGCGCGTTAACTAACCTATGTAAATTAGTAACGCGCTTTAAAAGTATTAACTGTTTAATGATTTTCGTTAAAGCAGGGCACACACACACGTGTGTATGTCCTGCTATAGAAGTTGTGATTTTCGTTAAAGCGGGGCACACACACACGTGGGTATGCCCTGCTTTATAGAAGTTGTGATTTTCGTTAAAGCAGGGCACACACGTGTGTATGATCTGCTTTATATAGAAGTTGTGATTTTTGTTAAAGCAGGGCACACACACACACACACACACACGTGTATATGCCCTGCTTTAACGAAAATTACAACTTCTATAAAGCAGGACATACACACGTGTGTGTGTGCCCTGCTTTAACGAAAATCATTAAACAGTTAATACTTTTAAAGCGCGTTACTAATTTACATAGGTTAGTTGACGCGCTTTAAACACTTAAATACTTTTAAAGCGTCACTAATCTATACGCCAAAAGAATATCATTTCGAATTATGTTACACTTCTGATTTACCAACCAAACAGTTGTCATGTGATCTGTTGCATGTGCAGCCACTGAGCATGCGCATATGCCTCCGCGGGGCATGTTTATGTCGCTACCAGTCGCTACATATCGTCGGTATGACAGGAATCATAACCTGATTTCTGTCAACTTTAACGTTTAATATCTCGCGTCGTGGGGCAGAGCGACACTTTTTTCTGCCAGATTCGTTCGTTTCGTGCATAAACACGTCGAATAAGCCTAAGTTCATCAAAATCGGAGGTGAGGGGTGTAAACTGAATAATTACCTCATATAATAATAGAAATGTTATTGAATAATGTTAGATCTTATATATATGTAGAACATTTTACACATAAATTTTGTATATTTTCTTAAATCTTATGTATAATATTTTATATAGGTCTGTTTGTTTATAAAAAAATATTTAAATCATTTTGTAGTCGGCCGGTTCTTTTCGGTTTCTAACTTTTTTAATAACGCGTTTTGGAGTGCTCTTCAGTGTTGTATTTGTGAGTTTTGGTTAACTACGAGATAATATAATATTTCTACTTTTCATTTTTTTCGTAGCAATCTGCATGGATAAAAGAAAGGCAACTCGTGAGCTGACACGCTTAAGAGTAAAAAGATTCCGCGAAGCAAAAAGTGATGTCGTGCCAAGTACTTCGTTTTCCCATCAGCAACTGGAAGTACAAACTCATTCGCGCTGTAAGGATACTGAGGAAAGAGAAGTTTACTTAGAATGTGAGGAATTCGAGCAAATTAATGAAGAATCAAACAACGATGAAGAATTAAATAATAATGAAGAATCAAATAATGACGAAGAATCAAATAATGACGAAGAATCAAACAATGATGAAGAATTAATGCATGAAGAACTGAACGAAGAAGAGTTATTAGTAGAGAGTCATGATTCAGATAACGATGATGACATAGAAATACAGATAGATGAAGAAAATGATGATGAACATTTTGATACTACAGAAGCAATTCGTCAATGGGCTTTACTTCATCCACCAATACCTCATATACGTCTCGAATTATTGTTAAACATTTTAAGACGAGACTATTCAATGTTGCCTAAAAATGCAAAAACATTTTTAAGCACTAGAAACAAAAATTTTGCCATAGAGACATTTGATGAAAACAATGATGGTAAATTTGTTTATCTGGGACATTATAATAATCTTTTAAAATATTTTAATCCTGATTTACACGAAGTTAATACTATTGAGCTGCTTGTAAATGTGGATGGATTACCCTTGTTTAAATCAAGTTCTAAGCAACTGTGGCCTATTCTGTGCCAAATATTTCATGATCCACCGGTGTATAAACCGTTTCCAGTTGCATTTTATTGTGGAAATCAAAAACCTGGCAACGTGGAGAAATATTTAGAAAAATTTATCGAGGAAGTTAATATATTGCAAGAAAGAGGAGTTATTATAGATGGCCGATTATTTGAGTTCTCAATTAAAGCATTCATTTGTGACAGACCTGCACGTGCATTTTTAAAGTGCATTATAGGTCACGGAGGTTATTTTGCATGTGAACGGTGCACAGTACGGGGAAAACGGAAGTATGGTCGTGTTATTTATCCCATTGAAAATAATGAATTACGAACAGATACGTCTTTTCGTGCTCAAAGTAATAAGGAACATCACAAAGAAGTTTCTCCATTAATTTATATTAATAATCCTGCTCTTGATCTAATACGTCAGTTTTTATTGGATCCAATGCACTTAGTTTTTCTGGGTGTCATGAAGAAATTATTTGAATATTGGTTGAGTGGTAATGTAAAAACCGTAAGAATAAGTAATAATACGAAAAAACAGTTATCTTTGTTATTAATTCAGCTTCAACGACAGATACCATCTGAATTTCAACGGACAACGAGATCATTAACAGAAATTAATAGATTTAAAGCTACAGAATTTCAATTTATATTACTATATGCCGGCCCAATCATTTTCAAAAAAATATTGTCTAAAAACATTTACAAACATTTTTTACTTCTTCACGTTGGCTGTAGATTATTATCATCCAGAACTTTTGCTATACAAAAAAATGAACACGCAAAGTTTTTACTTGAAAAATTTGTTGCACTTGCTCCTAAATTATATGGAAAACAATGTCTAATAGGGAATATGCACAATCTTATCCACCTTGCTGATGACGTAAAATATATGAACTGTCCTATGTCAAATATCACGGCTTATTCATTTGAAAATACGTTAGGGAAAATAAAAAAACTTATACGCCATGGTAACAAACCTTTGGAGCAATTATGTCACCGATTGAACGAATTGTCTGTCAACATTAAACAACCTACAATACCACCTATAATACAAATATTAAGACAATTACGTCCTGATAATTTCGGTAACATACCTGTGGTAAAAATACAATTTAAAAACACAATTTTAACAACTAAACCTCCAAATAACACAGTATTATTAAATAATAATAAAATATTAGAAATTAATAACATATATATATCGGTAAATGAAAAAAACCTACAATCAATAAAAATAACAAGAATAATTTTAAAAAAGAATAAACCGCTTTATGTATATCCATGCAATGCTGAAATTATGAAAATGTGGCGTGTTTCTAAAAGACACAATGATATTGTAATTTACATGCTAAGTGACGTTCAACAAAAAATGGTACAATTTAATATTGGTAATGAAACAGAAGAAAAAATTTATGTAATGCCTTTACTTCACACATAAATAATTGTAACTATAAACTATTTAGATATTACATATATTATCATTAAACATAAAAATTTAAATTAAAATTAAATTAAAATTAATTTAAAAAGTGTTTATATATATAATATATATATATAACAATACTAGATGTAATGTAAAAGATTATTTTATAACGCGACATATGATTAGAGACATTTGAATTTGTGTATCGCGTGGCGCGGCGCGAAACGATGATACGCGTGGCGCGGCGTCAGCGGCGTCGCAACATTCATTTGTCCTACACAAGTCTGTACCGGAAAGAAAAGACGTTAGAGAAACGGTTTAGTCGCCTACGTCCTACGTCTCTGTGTGCATGTGCGTGCAGCTAGTGCCATATTTCCAGTATTTTTGGATAACTTAAAACTGAATATTTGTAAGACAACTTGTAAATCAAGTTCCATTAACGTGACTTTATTTGTGGATAACCGTAAATTAAATGGAGACACACAAGTATAGGTTAGTTGTATTTCTAAATACGAAGAAAACGAAAGAAATAGATATAGTACCTGCAACGTGGATTCATTGCAATGAAACGAGTGATACTTTACTGTGTAAATTTATGCCGCCACCTTATAATAAGAACAAAGCAAAGAAATTAATAGAGATGGTTAAAAATTGCGATTTACCTGAAAAAGAGTGGCCCAATTATCCTGTTAATCTTGTAGGAAGAGCACGTAAGTAATTGTTTTTTATGTATGGATTAGATATGTATAATATAAAAATTTTCACGCGCGCGCGCGTGTGTGTGTGTGCATTGATGTAACATAAATGTTTTAAGAGCTACAATGAGAGTTTCATATTACATTTTGCTTGACATTGCTTTGAACAAATTAGAATAATTTTTTTATATTTTTATTTTATTATTTTACGTGATATATCAGTACTGCATAATCCACTTATAAAAGATATTAACTTTCCACATAAACAAGTACAGTTAAAATGTATATTAGTCTCTTAAAGTTGTAATATTCCATTATTATATATTCTCTATTGCTTTTTGCAGACACCTACGAAGACGCAGAAGATAAAGTTATAGAATTAGAAAAAAAACCTTATGCATATTCTACTGATAATGAATCTAAAGCAAAGAGTAAAGCACTTGAAGATAAAAAAAATTTTAAATTTAAATCAATTACAAAAACATCGGTATGTGACGAATTAGACCAAACTATTATTGATTTAAACGCAAGTATGGATACTAATCAATGTAAGTAAACTGGAGAAATTAGTTAATAATTATACAAATTAAAAAATGGTTGCGTTCAGCGAATACAACAGTACAAACGTTGAATAAAAATTATCTGCACTTAGAAGCGTATACCTTTAGTTTTCAACCAATTATATCTATATCTTTCACAAATCGATCAGTCAACATAATGTTCGCTGAACAATGCCAATTTTATATAAATAAAATTAATTAACTAAATTCATTCCAATATACAATTTTCTGTCGAAACTTTTCATCTAGAGATAATTTTTTATCCAATGCTTTAAATTGTTTATAATCTTGACATAGAAGAGAGTGTTGATTGTCTTTGTCATTATCTTTTTTACAATTAAAGAAACTTTCAACATTATTTTGTTTGTATTAGCTCTTCCAAATTTTATTGTAACTCTTTTTGACCAATAATGACATTTGAATTATTTTTTCTTGTAAATTAGCAATTTTTTTAGATAAATTTCGGTAATATTTTTTTATTCTATTGCATATGCGATCTACAAGTATACGGATGTATATATTATATGTGTACAATCTGAATTTTGTTTAACTTGAATAAAAATATAAATTAAAAAAGTAAAATAAGTATTGCAACACTAAAATAATTAATTATTTTCATAATTATTGTTATCCTCGCTAAAATACACTTTATCTTGGAGGGAAGACTTTTTTGATATTTCAATATCTTTTATTATATGTTTACAACATTACAATGTTTTTTCAACCATTTTTATATTAACTTATTTTTTGAAACACTATTGTTATAGATTTTTTAGTTAAACAATTTTGTATTTTTTTAAATGTTTCAGGTCTAAATAAATCAGCCTCATGTCAAAGTGCCGCAGAAAAGCGATCTGATTCCTCAGATGATGATTGTAAGAAGAGTACAAAAAAAGACAAGTATGCAAGAAATAAAACATCACTGGGGAAAAAATATAAAAAAAAAGGAAAAAAAAGTTCTACAAAATCATCTGAAGAATCTGACAGTAACAATATTACAATGTTTTTTTAACCATTTTTATATTAACGTATTTTTTGAAAAACTTGTTATTAATTTTTTAGTTAAATAATTTTGGATTTTTTTTAATATTTCAGGTCTAAGTGAATCAGTCTCATGTCAAAGTGCTGCAGAAAAGCCATCTGATTTCTCAGATGATGATTGTAAGAAGAGTACAAAAAAAGACAAATATGCAAGAAATAAAACATCACTGGGAAAAAAATATAAAAAGGAAGAAAAAAAAAGTTCTACAAAATTATCTGAAGAATCTGACGGTAACAATATTACAATGTTTTTTCAACCATTTTTATATTAACGTATTTTTTAAAAAACTATTGTTATTGATTTTTTAGTTAAATAATTTTGGATTTTTTTAAATATTTCAGGTCTAAGTGAATCAGTCTCATGTCAAAGTGCTGCAGAAAAGCTATCTGATTCCTCAGATAATGATTGTAAAAAGAGTACAGAAAAAGACAAATATGCAAGAAATAAAACATCACTGAGAAAAAAATATAAAAAGGAAGAAAAAAAAAAGTTCTACAAAATTATCTGAAGAATCTGACAGTAACAATATTGAAATAAAGGATACGGAATCTAAAGTATCAAAAGTACGTAAGAAACATGTGATAAAAGATAGCGAGGGTAACAATACTTATAAAGGTAATTAATTATTTTAGTGTTACAATACTTATTAATTTTTTAATTTATATTTTTATTCAAGTTCAACAAAATTCAGATCGTACATATGTAACATACATCCGTATACTTATTGTAGATCGCATACGCAATAAACATTATTATCGAAGTTTATCTAAAAAAATTGCTAATTTACAAGGAGAGATAGTTAAAATGTCATTATTGGTCAAAGAGATACAACAAAATTTAGAAAAACGAAATAATGTTGAAAGTTTCTTTAATTGTGAAAAAGATAATGACGAAGACAATCAACACTCTCTTCCATGTCAAGATTATGAACAATTTCAAGCATTGGATGAGAAATTATCTCTAGATGAAAATTTTCGACAGAAAATTGTATGTTGGAACAAATTTAGTTAATTAATTTTATTTATATAAAATTGACAATGTTCAGCGAATATTATGGTTGATTGATTTGTGGAAGATAGATATAATTGGTTGAAAGATTCACTTCTAATTACAGATAATTTTCATTCAACGTTTGTACCATTGTATTCGCTGAAACGCAATCATATTTTAATTTGTATAATTATTAACTAATTTCTGCAATCAGTTTCTTTTATCACTACTTTTTTATAAATTCAGCTTTATTTCTTTCATGTTATAAATATTATTAACATTTTCCAGATACGAAAAATAATTAGTATAATTAATAAAAAAAGTACAGTGACAAAAAATGTTGGGCAAATTTTACGCATGTTTCTAAGTCAAGACTTAGCAATGAAATTTACAACTATTAAACCTGTCCTTGGAAAACATGTTTTTTGTAGTACTAAACTGTATTGTTGCATACAAGGTATATTTTTTGAAATGTTTATCATTGAATGCTTGTATATTGTTTCAAATTTAAAAAAATGTATTATTTTCCAAAATAACATTATAAGATGTGTATTTACATACACACGCACACACACCCCTCCCCCCCCACACACACACACAATTTATAAAATACAAATTTTGTTATAACATAAATTAAAATTTTATAATTATATATATTTATTATTTTTATACATATTTATTATTTTAATTATATATTTTTTTCCAGACGTAATGATAAAATTATTTACCGAGAACGACGGCACTGCTTTAAAATTGCCATCTTTTCGACACTCAGTACAAGCAGTATTAAATAATGCTAAAGACTGGTATGGTCAAGGAAGTATTCGTAAAAAAAATACCAAAAAATAGATTTTTACGTATGATTTATGTAAACGTGTCAATGGTAATATTGCCAGTGTCACAGGTAGACAAGGATTATGGACTTAAACTTAGTTTAAAATTGCTGAGAGGCGATCCGAAAGTACGTAAAGAAAATCCCCATTTGGTACTCAGTAATGTTGCTATTGCGCATAAAATAGGATTCCCAGAAGTTATTTTACCCGGTGACGTACGCAATGATTTGTACCTAACTTTGATTAGCGGTGAATTCATATAAATATTAATATTGTTTGCATTAATACAAATCTTAAAGCTGAATTTCTTCACCTTTAGATAAGTTCTCGATAATCGTTAATCATCAGTTAATTCTGTTGTGTTTAGCATAGCTATTGGCTAATACGATAAAATTGGCCAATGGCTATACTGCTTATAGCCGCTTATATAACCAGCGGTTATATCGAGAACTTATCTATACAGGTGAAATAATTAGGTATAAACGTCACAAATTTTCCAAAAAATTTATAATGTTCTTTTTTATACACATATAATGGAATTTTTATTATTAATTTGTGTGATATAAGTTGATATGTCAGTTTAAGAAATTTTAAAGAATAGTTTTATTTTTTATTTTATATAAAATATGTTAAAAAATAGGTTACATTATAGTGGATTATATTACAATATAGATTTATTTTTAAATTTTTATGTAATTTGACTCATTGATATTAAAATCATAAAACTAGAAGAAACCACATATCAACTTATGTCATATTATCACAGATCTTGTTTTATTTAAACTAAATTTCCTGTTTTTTACTTTTATTTGTTACTAAAAAGTGTTTAATTTTAGTTCTAAGATTTTAAAAATTACATTTTGTTAAAAAAATTTTTTTAAGTTTAAATACAAAGAATGCTTACTAACAATGCAACGAATCCTAATATTATATATATATATATATATATATATATATATATATATGTATGTATGTATGTATAAATATAGTGATACTAATATGTTTAATGCCTAATGTAATATGTATGTTGATGTGTTCAAATTAATAAAACAAATTAAAAATAAATTTCTACAGAATTATTTTTATTTTATACAACCCTAATTTATCCCTTAATCTTAGAGGATGTAATAAGGTAACTTATAATAAAGACCTTACTAAAAATCCTTAATAAGGTCCTGATAAGGGCCTTAATAAGGTATCTCATCAGGATCTTACTAAGAATTTTTAGTAAGGTCCTGATAAGGTACCTTATCAGGACCTTGTTAGGAATCCTGATAAGGTCCTGATACATGTACTGCGTTACATGACTTATTAGGACCCGATAGTATTACCTCATCGGGACCTGATCAGCAAATGAGGTTAACCTGATCAGGACCATGGGTTAAATTTCTAGTCGGGTTGTTAAATAAATATTAGCCAGTTCGGTCGAAGCAAAGAAGTTCTGTTAATTTCACTACTCACTGGCGAAGTAAAAGTATTTGATATTGTAAAAATAAAATTACATTATAGTAAAATGCGATTTTACTTTTACGCCAATATTTTTTTCCAATTTATAATCATAATTAACGGTTGTTCGAGAGCGCGCGTCGGTAGCGCGAGATAACGCGAGGAGAAGACGACCACAAAAAAAAACAGCAAGTCCAGGTTACACAAAATAAAGAACAGTATATTCAACACTTATTCATACACTTCTTTCAGGTGAAATGCCGTGAGCGCGCACAGATGTAAAGCGGCAAGAAGCAAGCGAGTCGCGAGTGCGAAAGCGAGCGCGGGTTGCAAGGCGCGAAGCGGTGCAAAGCGGTGTAACAAGCGGAAAACTAGCGGTGATCGATATCGATATACGAAGCGGGTGATCTGCGAGCGAACTTGAACTCGCGGCGCAGCGGCGGTTCTTTTATCGCCTCCGAGGCGAACTCCCTTCCCGGCAATTTTCTCCGAATTTCTGGAGGGTGATTGGCCGTCGGAGGCCGACGTCACCGTGCTGACGTCACTAATTTCACGTGGCGACCCGACGGGGTCGTCACCTGTTTTCGCGTGCTTTGTGTATAACATGGATCGTTCCTTTGTTCTAGCGTTGCCGTTTGACCTTATTTGCGCGGCCGGTGAGCCGGGGCTGTGTTGTTGTTAACAATCAGCGAACTTTTCAGAATGTACGAATGATCCATGTTATAACCTGACGAAGATAATTTTATTAGAAGCACAAGTATTGATGCGCTTATTTTTTGCAAAGAGTGCTTGCGCTTACATGCACTCGAGCGCGATTTATAATAGTCGCGATCTCAAACAACGGTTCTAAAGTAAAGATGTATGTATGTTGTATATATATATATATATATATATATATATATATACATATATATATACATGTACTGTATATATATCTTTACATTTCTTTTTTTATTAACATAATTCAAAGAGATTAGATTTTTCTATATGTCTGAGCTCGATCATATTCTCTGTGTATTTTTTCTTATAATACCATATTAAATTTCTTTTCTTAACCTAGCCAAGTTCAGAACTAATAATAACCGACGCTCGCAGCATCGCTGCTCACTGGTTTTATAACTAGAGCACATTGGGAAATCGTTTCTCGATGCGCAATACGGTGCACAGGTGGATACGCGCGAGGTGGATACCGGCTATTAGTTTGACCCAATGACCCGCAATTAACACGTATGCGCGAATCGTAACGCGCGTAGGTGCCACTTATCTGGCTCGACCTCCTGTTGACATTTAAGCAAGCAATAAGTGGCAACTTTATCTAATCTCGTTGCGTAAAAAAGATCGCGAAAGTTAGAGAAATCGCGCGACTAAGCTTGATTGCAGGATACAAATTCATTAATTTAATTAGTCGGCAGCGCATAACACTCTTATATAAAATATATAAAGATCACTTACCTTAACTGTACCGCGCAATCGTTGTGACAGGTTCCATGCCTGATCCACAAATAGATCGTCCTGCAATGCAAAAAAGGAATCGAATAAAAAAATCTATTACAAAGTTAAATCAGGCAAAGTTATCTATGCATTTATTATTAGAAATTGAGAGGCATAACGATCGTAAGATGTATTCTTCTGGATCAATATGTGTCTAAAAGCCAGAACTAATTTAATGTCATCTTCATTCATTATAATATAAAACGCAGTATTTACCAGTATATCTAGATATCTATAGAAGATCATCTGGATAAAGAAATGGAATCATCTCTTACATCTTATCTAAATAAAAAAATAGAAAGTATATTCATCTTCATCTTAGATAAAAAATCACGTCATCTTATCTAAAAATTATTTAAGATAGTATGATTTCCATTCTTTCTGCTATTTCTTTACCGCCGTCTAAATTAAATTAGATTCCAAAACGTTATATATGAACGCTATAAAGTTGTGTAAAGACCTATTTTTGAAATAAGTAGATTATTTATACTGCAAAAATGTCATTACACTCGAAAACAGATCCTTTCTTTTCGCTATACTATTAAAAGTTAATATTAAAAAAAAAAGAATAATAAGCAAACAATTATTAGTGGCATCGAAGCACTTTCGTATTTGGAATCTAAATCGAAGAAACTCCAATCTCTTATAAATTTTTCAAATGTTAAAAATGTTTTTCTTAAATATAATCCCTGCCATCGTCAGTCCCAGTAGAGCGCCTTTTTAGTTTAGCACAGCAAATCAGTGCACCCCGCCGAAGCTGCTTGGACAAAACATTCGAAAAACTGTTATTTTTAAGAAATAAAAACTCAAAATAAAATTATAAATACTGATTTTATTAGCGTAATTCTTTTTATAAATTTTTATAAATAGTCTCATAAACCCAAAATTATCTAAAAAATTATCTGTATAAATCAGCGATAATCATCTCATATCTTTATCTCATCTAGATTAATTAAAAGAAAATCATCTTTATCTCATCTAAGATACGGATTTTCATCTTATCTTCATCTCAGATTATTTTAAAATCAGCTACGGCAAACACTGGATAGTAGGTTTATACTTTGCCGAATAATCGATACAAATGTAAGAACAATAATGGCGAGAAAAATAATCTGCTGAGAGAAAAAAAGCGAGAGAGACGTCGTCATAAAGGCGCGCACTCCGCCAAAGCACGATCAAAAATAAACGCGCGCGCGTTTGGTTAAACGGGCATTTATGTATACACGCGAAAGCATCTGCCTGCAGTCAGTCACCTATTTCTGTTGAAGCAGCGTTAGCAGCGACGGCGCGGCGCAGCGCGACGTCATGCAGGGCATTGCAAGGGTGTCGGATGTCATGGGGGTTTGCGTAACCGCTCGCTCGCGGCCACATTTTTAATCCGGCGGCCGCGGCGTGTGTAAATCATGCTTTTAGCACCGGGAAAATCGTCGCCTCCTAGGCAAGTGCTCGCGCCGTTAAAAGTGCTCTTCGTCGACCGAGAAGGAGCCTCGAACCGACCGTCGTCGTCGACCGACTCGGCAATAATGTAATGGGGAAGTTTAATGGCCGTCACTGCGGGCAACGTGCACCGCCGTCGTACGTGCAATAACAATTAACGACAGAGGGTAACAGATGTTGGCCGCGGGGATCGCGCGCACAGCCAAGAGCAGCTACGGGGTTGGATGAGAGGGCAGGGAAGAGAAAGGCTTTTTGTTCTCTCACTACGCGACGACGCGATGGGACATTTTGCAAAGGGCCCCATTTGTCGGCTCGTTAAACGAAAACGCGTTATACACGCCGCCGCGACGAATTACACTTATATCTCGATATAATGCAACATATATAGGCACAGTGCGCGAGAGGGTGATAAATGTATCAGCGGCAAACGAGCCAGTAAATATATAATTACTCCGCACACCTATTTCCTATACTTCTATACGTGAATTCGATTAATTTAATTTAAAATTTTTTTACAAATATACATATTACTGTATAAAATGTTGTATATAATATTGAATCTTACAATATTGATTTGTTGAAAGTATAGAGTGTGTTAAAAATAAGAATAAGAGAAAGTATATATGTATAATTAAAGAATTTTTTTGTGTCAATGAAAAAAACATATTGTATTAACACGTTGCACCGATATAGTAGGGTAACTCGAGGGAATATGCCACACTTAAAAAAATATGATTTTTTTCCTATTTCTCTTTCTTTTTGAGGTATCTTTGCATACTGGTCTTCTTTTTCCTTCTTTTATCTGTTATTTATATATGGTTTTAATGAAATATTTTGAATCTTTACTATTAAAAAGAAAGAAATACAAAAGTGTTGCAAAAGTGGCAGATTATCCCCATGTGGGGGTAATATACCACATATGCAAACATATATAGTAATTTAACTTTAAAAGGACATTCTTGTCTAAAAACATGTAAAAGAATATTTTTATTACAATTTCAATAAAACACTAAGAAAATTCTAAAAAGCACGTTGTCATACTTGTCATACTGTACTTACCCCAGAAAAACAATAATACTGACAGGAAGTAAGTAAAACGTCAGATATAATATTTTTAACAATTTCACAGTATTTACAACAACGCTCCTAGCCGTAACTTTGTTAAACATAACGAGTGGCATGCATATTCCCCACACTGGCATATTCCCCCCAGTTACCCTACATGATGTGAAAACTGCTTTATACATATTTAATTATGTACGAATTAATGATACTGCGAAATATTGTATGATATTGTATGTACTTGTGCTTAAAATGATGTATGTAATATATATATATATATATATATATATATATATATATATATATATATATGTAGGTTCAAAGGTATGTTCCGGGACTGTTTACGTTTTTTGAAATGTACAGTCCTGGAATATAACGCATATAATGTAATCAGATTCAAAAAACTGTCCCGAAAATTGCCGTAAGATATGAATTTTTTCCAGGACAGTCCTGGAAACTGCCAAATGTCCCGGAATATATCGATGTAAAAAATAAAAGTCCCGGAACATACTTATATATATATATAATATAATTTTATTTTAATACGTACACACCAATGGAGCGGCACGTATTAAAATAAAATTTTAATGTAACAACTATTTTTAGCTCGGGAAATGTTTCCGAAGGCCGAGGTACTGATTACATGCGACAGTCAAGCAAATATTGGTCAAGCACATGCTGCGCCTAGTAAACAATTAAGTTCCACGCGAAACTGATGGGTGTGGTAAGACACGTTGCGTACAATAGATGGGGATTCAATGGCGCATAATAATAGCAACGAGAAAAATCAATGGCGAGTAATACACATTTACCTTGTCATATCATAATATATTATATACCGGAAACATTATATTTATACTATATACATAATATTCTAGAACTGATGGTACAATCGGAAAAAGAAAGATTTCTCATAAAAAAGTACATAAATTTAAAAAATTTAGAATAAAATTTGCAACTTTCTTGTATTTATTTTCAAGAAAAATAAAATTTTAAAAATTGGAAAATCAATAACGTATTCCTGCTTTATCAAGCTTGAACGATTTATATCGAATTTATCTCGACGGTTATTAAAATATATAAATTATATTTTATTTATTTTATATTATATTATACTAGCTTGATACTCGTGCTTCGCTACGATAACACATTTTACCCCTTTTCACCACTTTACGGATAGAATTTCTAAAAATTAGTGGGTGCATGCTTCTTAGTGGGTGCTTACGTCATAGAAGGAATATATACTCCCCGAATTTCATGTTTCTAGGTTTAGGGGTTTGGGCTGGGCGTTGATGAGTCAGTCAATCTGTCAGTCGGTCAGTCAGTCAGGACATTTGTTTAAAAATAATTTATGAAGTTACTGAAGAAATTATAAAATTAAAATTATTTTCATTTTTTTAATGTATAATGTTGTATCTTTTCATATGTATCTTAACAACTGAGACGATATACATATGACACCAAGTATAAGAAAAGCGATTTTCAAAATCACTTTTCTCGAAAACAAAGTGCATAAAAAATATTTTATTCTACATTTTACATTTTTGTACTTATTGTTTCATAAAGAATTGCTTACTTTTCTTATATTAATATTTCAGAGACTCTCTGCATGTAAATAAGAGAAAAATTATGGATATTTTATATGTAATTATAAAATCTGAGAAGAATTCGGAAGAATCTTCAAGACGAATCGTTATCACCGAGCGCACTTAAAACAAAAGTTCGCTTTCGTACTTATTTATCTCCGCGAGGGAAATAAATCGAGGTTTCTAACGGCCGAAGAAATTCCGAAATCCTTAATTAAACGAGTAGACGGCTTTAAATTGTTGATTCGGAAATTTGCATTTGTGTACGCCACGCGGCGCCGCGCCGGGCGAAACGCTCCCGCTATTCCTCCGGGGTAAACACCCGCTCGAAGAATAAACACACAACGGGAAAAGTGACGGGAAACGGCAGAGCGGCGCGGGCGGTGTGCGTGCGGAAGCCGGAGCGGAGAAAGGTGCCGCGATCGGCGTCGGCGGTGGATGTCGATCACGAAACATTTGCATGGAAATTTCTTGCGGCGCGCGGCGAACGCTACCGCGGTTATATATTTCTCCTCGCACCCGGAAACGTGGATTCGGTCCAGCCACCTAAGATATCGCTCGGCGAGGGATCGATTTCATGGATCAGAAAATGGCCGATAGATAAAAATTAACTCTTTTATCTTATTCAGAGATAACGACTATTTTAGTCAGGGTCGAGCGCGCAAGAGAGTCATCACGATATCTCCGAAACAAGAATGTATAATGGAGAAAGACTGCAGTGTGTAAATATTCACGATATTTACCGACTCGTTTTGTGCTGAACATTTTATTTGTCCGGCTCTTGAAATAAGATAACAGCTCTCATTATAATCGCAATATATGCTAAATTGTGTACATTGTTTGGAAATGAGAAGCAGTTCTCCTTTGCTCGCACTCAATGTCTTTGTGTAACTAGATATATGCGTAACGTCAAGAAATAAATGACGAAAATAAAAGAACAGAAATTGTCGATGACCTACTAAACCTTTTAAAACCCAGTATAACCAGAAAAGATAAGCAACATTATCTTTATTATCATCTTTGCGTAAATTATAAATTTATTAAGCAACAAAAAGATGACGCAAAAGTTAATAGAGTAAACTCTGGTAAGATGGCCATACAGGAAAGATGGCCTACCTATGTTCTTTCAATCTATAGCTCGCCATGAAACATCGAATGAATGAGTTGGCCATCTTTCCTGTATGGCCATCTTACCCGAGTTTACCCTATTATGGGTACAAAATATAGTTTGAAGGAATCTCTCCAGGATGTTCTACGTAATAAATCAGGATTTATTAATATTTATTAATACCACTTCCGGTAGTACGGATATAACTTGTATAGACTGAATAGGCCAGTCAAATTAGACATTGAGGTCTCAAGTGATGCGAATTTTTTTATTCCTTTTTAGGCGTGTTGGGGGTGTTTAAAAAAGCTTATTTCTGAGTTGTCGTATCATTTGACCCAGTGCTTTTTGAGGGGGAGAGGGGGAACCTAAATTTTTGCGGTTTTTTGCATTTATCTCGTTTCGATTAATAGATAGCATTTTTTCGCTCCTGAGAAAGTTGTAGGGCTTGAAAAAACGAAGAAAATGAGCGGTAACTCGTTCCGATTCGTCAAAAATTGAGCCCAGGGGAGCCTCCGGAAGTCGCGCGTGTCGAGCCGAGCGTGCGGAACTCGAGGCGCGTTTTTCGCTTCTGTCTTTTTTCTGATAAATGCAATCGAAAAATGACTACAATAAAACTTGTAGAGGATGAAAATACCTACCATTTGCCGCACATTACATCAAAATTAATTGAATTTTTGGGGTCCTCAATTTTTGGAAAATCGTCCAAAAGGGGGCTCAATTTTTGACGAATCGGAACGAGTCACCGCTCATTTTCTTCGTTTTTTCAAGCCCTACAACTTTCTCAGGAGCGAAAAAATGCTATCTATTAATCGAAACGAAATAAATACAAAAAACCGCGAAAATTTAGGTTCCCCCTCCCCCCCTTCAAAAAGCACTGGGTCAAATGATACAACTCAGAAATAAGCTTTTTTAAACACCCCCAACACGCCTAAAAAGGAATAAAAAAGTTCGCATCACTTGAGAGCAAAAGCCTTTTTTTGTCTAATTTGACTGGCCTATGAAGATAAACTAAACTCCTTAAAAATTTGCTAAAAAAGATCGATTTCATAGAGTCGACTATTGAGTTGAGCCGCGACGAGCGAACAAAAAATTAATTAAGCTTCACTGAAAAACGCCGTGAGACAAAGGCGAATCTCTAATCTGAGAAACGTTCCTTTGACAGATTCTCTTTTCCTCCATTGCACACGCGCACGCGCGGACAAAACTCCTGACAGCGTTCAGTGTCTCGTAGTGAGTTGGTAAAAACCAGATTCACAAAGCTTGCGGTCTAAGGTAAAGCAAAATTAACTCTTAATTTTTCTCATTTATACGAGAGAGAGAGAGAGAGAGAGAGAGAGAATGGGGGAAAGAAAGGGAGGGAGGAGCTTTAATACAACCGAGAGAGAAATTTCAATTTCCAGTATTTTCAGTTAATTATATAGTTTTTCCTTAGAAACTAAATTAATTGAATCAAATATGTAACTTGGCGTTAAATTTTGATGAAGATTCAGGTAATTCTTTCATTGCCGGCTGAATAACGCGGGTCAATAATAGTGAAACGCCGAGATCCAATTATCTTTTACAGCCTAAAGACGATAAAACGCAGATGGGTATAGCGTAGGCAGGCGTATCGTTTAGGCGATGGTCCGACGACGAATTAACTCTTTCAGATCTCTCTTACGGGCTTACGTCACTCTCACGCTGCCACTCGGTCAGAGGCACACGCACGCCCGCACACGAATATGTGTTTGACACGCTGCGTCACAAGACTTTTACCAGCGCCAGTGTGCGCGCCGCTATGAATAACCTATAGTGAATCGGGTCACGTTCAATGTTTTTACGTTTCTTTTGCGAGAGGGATGTTACGAGGCCGAGCGAGACGGTTTGCGCAACACTCGAGAAATATCGGAACTGTTTCTTTTTCTTCAAATTAATTCTACAGTACAAAATTACCTTTTTCTAAAAAAGTAAAAAAAAGTGCCAAGTACACGCAATGTATTTTGTAAATTCAAAAATCTAACCTAAGTGGTAGCTTTATATCTTTTTCACAAAATTATATTATCTAACTTAACTCAAGTGACATGTATTTCAAAAAAAAGATGTGAAATCTTTAATTTCTTCTTCACAAAATTATATTACCTAACTTAACACTCAAGTGACATGTATCTAACCTAAGTGGTAGCTTTATATCTTTTACACAAAATTATGCCGATGACGAGGTTCACATAGTGCGCTCCGTAGTTTTCGGTGTCTACGTGTATTAATACCTCGAATTCGATATCTACGTGTCCTACATTCAGATTTAAAGTTATTAATATATATATATATATGTCATAAGCGTCGGCGTTAGAAATAGTAGAAGTAGTAGTATCTTAATAAAAAATTTTTACATTTGGAGTTTGCGTCGCAATAGCTCGTAGGACACGTAGCGGAATATTATAAGAGAAACCCCCCCCCCCTAATTGGACCCCAAGCTATCGATCAAGCCTACTTAGAACTTGATCCGTTCACTCGTTATCGAGATCTCAACATCTCTGGTACTCGCAACCCCGTCGCGTCGCGTAAAAGAGTCACGGTCGGTCTCGCTCCGCGCGTGTATACTTGGCACGAGACACTACCGTGTCTCTTGATATTTGTTTTTTCTTCATCTCGGCTAAAATATTGTACGTAAAATATTTTGAATAATCCCGAAAATATACGATTTAACATGTGTCGTACAAAAAGTGTACGTGTTCAAAACACATCATCAATCTTTGTCCCGGGTGCACTTTCAATGTACTACCGGACAGCACAAAATATGTTGCGTAAAATGTTCATTAATTATAATTACTCTTCGCCACAGATTCCTACCTCGCATTCCTATAAAATTATTTCGAGTTCAGCTGCTGTGGATTGATGGATGCGGGGTTGAGTAATATATGGCAGGGGGACAGGGGGATAATATATAGGTCTCTTTTCCCCGTATCTTTCGGGGGCTGTGAGTTGCCTCCATCTGTGACTTTTGTGGAACTTTCATGGAACTCAAAAGAGACGCTACAGTTGGCAATTTCATTGTCCCTTCCATAGTAATGTTATTAGAGAATCATAATTCTCCCCTTTGAAACGTTCCTACCGTTTCCTACTTCAATTTATTACTAAATTAAAAAAAAACTGATTATTAAAAAATTCATTAGGTACTTGAAATTAAACAGTCTAATATAAAATATAAATAAACATGTATATAGCAAATAATACGCATATTTTTTAAATAAAACTTAAGGGGACTGAAGAGATTTTCGATTTTCTTAAATTTTATTTTTCAAAAGTATTAACATTCCTTTGTATAAAGTAAGTATATCATTAATTGAAGTAAGTAAGTATCATTAATTGATATGTACTTCAACTTTAAACACGTCTTTCCCCCAAATTTTATTTTTTAACTTTTTGCAGTGATTTCTCCGAAACTATATATAAGCTTCGCATTAATTGATTTAAAATTTTAAAGCAATAATATTTGTTTATCTGGCTCTCAGGTGAACAACCCTGCAAAAATTTTTCATTTCAAAATATTGATTTTTTTATTGTAAAAGAACTGAAAATTTTGAATTCTTTCTTAATAATAGCTGCCATTTTGTTAATTTTTATTCGATTTATTTGTACTGGTTTATCAAATAATGACAATCCTCCTCATGATTTCTAGGTAAAATTTGCTCTGATCAGACCACCGAAAGTCGAGATATTGCCAAACGATAAACTCGAAAAAAAGCGGAGTATACTTCACCCATATAAAAAATATATTTTTCTCTACTCTTTATATATTGTATAAATATATTTCAAAATTTCACTCTCGCACATACTCAGTTTGTCACAAAGCATTGTCAAAAACAAGCATGATTTTCCGGCAATCTGACCTTCCAGTCTCCTTAAAAACGATATTCTCTGGTTTGAAAGCCTAGGTCGTAAACAAGTATTTTTCAGGCTTTTTCGCAGAAAAACAAAAAAAGAAAATAACAAATCTTCTTTCTTATGTTATATCCTGTGGTCACTATAATAGCCACACTTCACCTGAATAAGAAGTTTTGGTTTTTGCGTTTCAGGTATCTAGAACAGCTAGATCATTTTATGCATTTAGTTGTTGCATTCATTTGTATGCATTTTATGTATAAGTATGTAGAACAGCTAATCATTTACACCGTTTATTGCGTTTTTCTTTTGCGAGCTCCTAGTGATCAAGATATAACGTAAAAAAAGAAAAACGTTTTTGTCATTTAAAAAATATAAATATATTCTTAAAATATAAGGCTAAAAACATGCAAAGTTTAACGTTATTTGTTTATTTCGTTTTCCTACAAAAAATTCCTAAAAAATACTTTTAAACCAGAATACCCCTTTAATTGCGTTGAATCTTAATTTAGCCCAGAGTATATTTTCCTTTCCCTCATTTACCTATAAGATTCTCGTTAAATCACAAGATTACACGTTTACTCATCTTATACCTATATACATGTTTTTCCTCCATCTCACTGTAATTCAAACAACATTAAACATAATTTTTCGAAAGTTCGTGCAATAACCTTCGTATAATAGATAAGATCAAGCGTGTAAAATACCCCGCAAAATAAAAGCGAGAGCACATCTCAAAATTCCACGAGCAATAAAATTTTATCTTTACGAACAGTGATACCGCGAGATAATGGTCGATTTGCGCGAGAATTACGCAATAAATTGAGACGCGTTCCATGTTACGTGGCGCCTCACCCTACGCCCCGCGATATTTCGCCTCTTTCGCGCCGCGAAAACGAGGCGATTTCACCGGGCGCAGGCGGAACGTGTGAATGCCGAAACCTTTTATGACGGCTTGATTACGGGATTCCGGAATTACGTCGCGGGCAGGCATATTTAAAATCCCGTATGTGCAAACCTCGAGCGAACATCTGCGTCTTTGCGACCCTTCCGCGCCCTTTCGTCACGCACGAAACGAGCGCGCGCGCGTTGCGTACGTACGGTGTCGCGTACTTCCTTTTTCTCTCGCTCCCTCCTCCCCTTACGCTTTCAGGCTCGTTGGCTTTCCTTTGTTCCCGCGGTGAAACGAAGTGACCGGGAGAAGGAACATGAATACGAGCCGTCGCAAATGAATCAGGCGCGCGCTGGTACACCGAGTCTAATTTTAAGCCACGACCGTAACCTGTTTCTCTTACTAGTCCGAGAGCTGGCTACGAAAATACCAACGTCATTTGCTTAAGGAAATTTTCAACCTCAAACGATTGTGGCAATGTTGCAAATCAAGAAAGCGCAAGTCTGGCTGCTGGCCGGTAGTGCGTTTAGAGGGGCGTACGCCCTTAGCTGTAAAATATCGAGGATGAAAAACGTCATATGTGTACGGCTAAAAATTTTTTTGCGTGTACTATATAATATTGTAAAGTACTTGCAAATGTTGCCAGACCTGTAGGTGGGGTCTAAAGTATTGCCAGATCAGGGTATAACTGCTTAAAACTTAATAACATTCACGTCATTTGTGTAAAGTTGAAATTTGGTGTGCTTATTGTATACGTGTTTAATAATCTGTATATGAAATGACAGACAAAAATCTCGGGTCTAACACCGTGCCAGACGTCGCCGAAAATCTCAGTATCTATGGAATGTACTGTAAATTGCCGGCAGCAACAATCAATTTTATAACTTAAATTTTTCGAGCATTAAATTTATAATGTTTTCTGCTAATAACAATAATATTTACGAACATTTTTTACGGGGGGAGGGGCACCAGTTCCTGTTACGGCAGGAACTGGTTTAGACTCGCCGGCTCGCGTAAAACAAATGATACACGCGGGGGTGGTCTTGCACGGCGCATATATTCGGCGCGAAACACGTGTCTTGATAAGTCTATGTTACATCGCTTTCTATAAATTCTGTATACCTACTCGTGAAAAATAGCTTCCATGTGTGTATTTTATCGCCCCGGTAAAGAGCTGTTTGTCGGAGTCTGTCAAGGTTTTAGAACCGAAATTTTTGTGTGCCCTTCCCCCCCGTAAAAAATGTTCGTAAATATTATTGTTATTAGCAGAGAACATTATAAATTTAATGCTCGAAAAATTTAAGTTATAAAATTAATTGTTGCTGCCGGCAATTTACAGTACATTCCATAGATACTGAGATTTTCGGCGACGTCTGGCACGGTGTTAGACGCGAGATATTTGTCTGTCATTTCATATACAGATTATTAAACACGTATACAATAAGCACACCAAATTTCAACTTTACACAAATGACGTGAATGTTATTAAGTTTTAAGCAGTTATACCCTGATCTGGCAATACTTTAGACCCCACCTACAGGTCTGGCAACATTTGCAAGTACTTTACAATATTATATAGTACACGCAAAAAAATTTTTAACCGTACACATATAACGTTTTTCATCCTCGATATTTTACAGCTAAGGGCGTACGCCTTGATCTGCAACATTGCCACAATCGTTTGAAGTTGAAAATTTCCTTAAGCAAATGACGTTGGTATTTTCGTAGCCAGCTCTCGGACTATACGATCTCCTTTATTTCTTGCCATTCGAGCTTTAGGGAAGAGGGAAAAAAAATATTAGCGTCGAGACCGACGCGAAAAAGCCGCGGTGAAGAAAAACCGTTCTCTCGTTCTCGTTTGAACGTCGCATTGTACTTAGAGTACTTAGACCATCAACATCTGTCTTTCTTTTTCTGTTTCTTTCTCTCTCTCTCTTTCCTTTCACGGATCTATAATGTCATTAAGTCAGAAATCGAGCCGCGAAGGTGAGAAAACCTTCGCGCGACAGATAAAATCGAGCATGTATATAGGGAGTTTTATTATCCAAAATTAAGTCGAGGACACGTCTCCAAGTTCCACGTAGAACAATAAAATTTTACCTCTACGAATGGTCGCATGTGAGGTAATTATCGATCTACTCGACTCGATACACGTACAATAAACGCGCGAATAGATCGACGGCGCGGCGGCGATCGTGAGCTACGATACGCGGAATTTATCGTCCGCGCGATGTTCGACGTAGATGAGTGACGCACAGCGGGGAACGTTGTACATACGTCCGAGAGTGCCGTTTCGAAAGTGATATCACTCGTTCTCCTACGCGCCGAGCGTCGTCAACATCCGCGCGCCGGTACGTGCGTCGCGCGCGACTCGTGTTATCTGAGCACTCTGAGCGCGAACGAGAGGTGTGATTCATCTCTCGTCATTACGGATCACCGAGGTAATTGCGTTATATAAGCCGAGACTGCGCGAGGATTACTCTCTCTTTTTCTCTCTCTTCTCTTTCTCTCTCTCTCTCTCTCTTTCTCTCGTATCGAAATCAATTTCAGTCGCCACCGCTGCGGAAGAGAACGTTTACTTCTCGTAATCATCAAAAATAGCAGCATTGAACCTCGACGCATCGCCTGGAACTATGTTCGATACACCAACCTACTGAGATTAGATTCGTCTGAAATTAATGCATGAATTCGACCAAGCTTTCGTCGCGTGAAACAACGAGCCAGGGTTTGTAAAATCTAGAATATGTCAACGAGTTATCTAAATTTTAAAAATAAATTGCGAAAATGTTTTATTCATATATCATATATGTTTTTATTCATATATCTGTAGTAATTCCACCGCAAGATTGTGTGAAAAATATAAAAACACATACAGAAAAATATTCTACAGTCAAGAAAAGCAATTATTACTTATTTTATTTGATTTGTTTTAAGTAATGGTTTTCTTCAACAAAAAATATTTTCATAATAGTTTTCATATGTACTTGTTACAAGTCTTGGAAAAATCATTTTGTGCTCATTGCAAAAGAAGAATTTATCTTTGTTTCAAAAATATTATGAAACTTTACCGAAGAAAAAGCTATATAAAATTAATTTGAATATTTGAAGGTACATTAACGTAAGAATATTTATTACAGATAGAAAAAGAATTTCTATATGCAACAGAATCAGAAAAAACAAAATATAGTTTAAAAGAATGAAAATTATTCTTGCTTCAAGTAAATCCATGATCTCGATTCAAATAAACATATTCTTTCTAGAAACAATGTTATCTCAGAACAAGTAATTATTTTTATTTTCATAGACTAGTTTACTATGATGCTTTAAGTAAGAATAATGAAATCAATGAATTACTTCTTCTGAAAACTAAGAATATGCAGCACTAAAAATATAATCAGAGGTGTGGTCTATTGGAGTAAAGTAAAGTGCCAGACTCGTAATAATCTGCACGAAGAACGCAGATTCAATGCACTTGATCACAGGAATTTTAATATTCTAACCTATTACACGAGATTCCATTTAGGAATTAAAGGAATCAATCATCGTCATCATCATCAAGAATATAGTCTGTTTTTGGAAGTTAGCTAATTATTCTGGGTGAATAAAATTTACACTTGATTAAAAAAAAATAACGGATAAACTTTTCTAAAAAAAAATGTGATATCTTTAAGAGAAGTATATGCTTCTCTTCTGTAGACTCTATATAATAAAAACCAAATTTTTGTATTAATTAAATATTCTTGTTTCAAGTATCTATTAATAAAAAATACTTTCTAAGATCCAGAATATGTTTTTGAGTACCTATATGTGATTCTTGTTTGAAGTATTAAAAAATACAAAGATTACGTCTACCTCTTTGTTACTTAGGTTTTATCGAGGTACAATATTACCACTGTTTTTTTTCAAGTTTAAATACAAAGTTTATTTTCAATAGAATAAAAGATTGAATCATAAAGAATTACAGAGGTAACAGTACAAAATACAAATATTTTATTAAAATATTTAAACGCAACAAGGGAATACAAGGTATTTAAATACAAAGTTTATATATGTATTTTAAAAGATTTAATCGCATCGCAATAATATCCAAAAACAATGGTTGCGTTAGAGAAACAATTAGTTACATAAATAAACAATTGAACCTGCAAAATAGGTTTCTTATTCGAAAATTAGCTATATCTCCCAAACACAAAATAAAAGGCCGGTTTTCACACGCAATGATTGGTGGCGCCAGGCCGCGCCAGTCGACTAATGCCAGTAAAAATGCAAGTGTAAACACTTGATGCAAACTGGCGCTAGTAATGTGACGTTTACTGGCGGTTATTGGCCAAAGCATATAACCTCAAAATTTGAGGTTATATGCTTGCTGTCATTTACTGTGTGTTCAATAAATGTTAAATATTTTCCATATTATACGCCAATCACTGTGTAAACACTTGTGAGTTTGTCAATTGGTTCTGGCGCCAATGAATGCCAGTCAGTTGGCGCCACTAATCATTGCGTTGTAAACCGGCCTTAAGAATCGTTTGAAATTTTGTATTCTGACAATAAATGTTGCGAGAAATAATATCCAAAAACAATGGTTGCGTTAGAGAAACGAATAATTGCATAAATAAACAATTAAACCTGCAAAATAGGTTTCTCTATTCGAAAATTAGCTATATCTCCCAAACGCAAAATAAGAATCGTTTGAAATTTTGTATTCGGACAATAAATGTTGCGAGAAATAATATCCGAGAACAATGGTTGTGTTAAACCTGCAAAATAGGTTTTTCTACCCGAAAATTAGCTATATCTTATTTATAAGTATTTTTTGTAATAATTCTTATTGTTAACGGATTTTGAAACATAAAATTTTAGCTGACATTTGTGAGCTATCTCATTTTGAAACCCGAGGCCCTTACACCACTTATTCGGCCCTGGTCGGCCGCTAATGCTGGCCGCTATTCGCCATGGGTAGTAACTGTTGCGACCCTAGCGGCCCAGAAAAGAACCTTCCAAGTCGTGTATCGATACGATTCAAACATCGGGTGCGTATGCGAGTTGTAAAATCAATAAAATGAATTTTTTAATAAACCTCAGTAACTTAATTGATTATATATATGTTGGAGATGGTTTGAGAGCGTATGTTGAAGGGGAGAACGTACTGAAGGCAAACCACCTTATGTATGTTGGAATAATTTACAAAAAAGTAGAGAAAATAAAAATAATGTCCTTGTGCTTAAAAAGCCCGGATTTGTTTGGTCCACCACACGAAATTAATTTAGTTATTAATATAGCTAATAGAATAAATATATCTTGCATATGTTCCTGCAAAGCAGGCCAGTCTGGTAAATGTAAACATAGTGTTGCCTTATTAATGCATTTAACTAGGTTAGTAACATCAACAATTTTATTTTCATATATTGTGATGCATAGACAAATTTATTTTCACATTCTTAAAGAACTGCTATCGAAGATATCGAAGAATCAAGCTGTACAGACGTAAAACAAAAATGGGAAAAATTAAAAAAAAATGCAAAATTGATGTATAAAGTTACACCAATAAAGAAATTTTGTCATGGTATTTTTGGTTATGTTGCACCTTATATCCATATTTTTTTTAATTCGTTATTTTTCGAAAACTTGTGAAAAATTACGTTCCCTTTCAACTGCTTTTTGCAATTAATAATACTGCAGTAATCTTGCCTTTCTCTCTTTTTGGATGCCATTCTTCAATTTAAACTGTGTTTATACACGACTTGGAAGGTTCTGTTCGGGGCCGCTAGGGCGCAACAGTCGCTACCCATGGCGAATAGTTTCAGCTTTATCCTTTGGGCTATATGACGCTGTGTGTGTATATGTATGAATGTCCGTGTAACTGTGTGTTTATGTCCGCGGTGTATTGAACTCGGCAATGCCGTAGGTTCGTTAAGCCCAAGGAACTGCGCGGATCACTTCCCCCTGCGGCCGACACTACCGTTCTCGGGGGTTTTTTCGTTTGTCCTCGGGTGAGGACTGTCAGGTGTCTTTCTGCCCGATGGCAGATGACACACCAAAGCTAAACCCAAGAAAGTAGTAACACAAAATCAAATGACTTTATCAATCTTAATCCAATAGGAATTTTAAACCTTGCAGATTGTGAATCCTTTCCGATTCCCATTCCCAATCGTGCAGATCATTAATCCATAAGGAACTTAATCGAAAAAAAACTTTTTCACGAAGCATATATGAGACGAAGGCCGGGTCGGATTCGAACCACGGACCTTGGTGTTACTAATCACTCGCGTAGGCACTGAGCCACGCGTCATCCCACTACCGTTCTCTCAACGATATTAGGTTAAGTGACAGCGCGTTGAACGCACTGCTATCTGCACTACGCGCAGTACATCTGCACTGCGCGCAGTACAGCACACACGTATGAACGCACTATATCTGCACTGCGCAAAAGCGCCGCCAGTGTCGAAAATATGAAAAGGACGCGACGATTTCAGCCAATGAAATGATGGCATGGCATGAGAGACGGTCAACGTAAAAGTATCTTAAAAATAAATTTTCACATTTGGACTTTGCGTCGCAATATCTCCGCTCGTAGGGCACGTAGCGGAAAATTATATAGGAGATACCCCCCCTATCTTAACCCCAACCATCGATCAAGCCTACTTAGAACTTGATCCGTTCACTCGTTATCGAGATCTCAACATCTCGAGTACTCGCTGTTAAAAGGGTTCTAGATTTAAGGTGGTAATACTGTGTGAGCGCTGCTACCGTAAGCATAGATATTGAAAAGGTTCTAGACTTAAGGTGGTAATACTGGGATGGCGCTGCTATTGTGAGCGTGGGCATTGAAGAAGGTCCTTTTTTTAGGTTGGTAGCAGTGTGTAGTAGAATGTACGAAGATCGGCAGCGCGTGCACGTAGAAAACAAGACTCTGTATGAAAAATCTTATATAAACAGTTTAAGTTCTCGCTGGATATACTTCTTCCGTTCACCTCTCTTATCCCGATTATCCTACGATTATTAACACTCGCAACCCGTCGCTTCGCGTAAAAGAGTCACGGTCGGTCTCCGGTCTCGCTCCGCGTGTACTTGGCGCGAGACACTACCGGTGTCTCTTGATACTTATGCTAACTTTATGATAGATTTCGGAATAATATTTACTTGAAGGTAATATACATATGTAATTTGTCTGCGTACCATGCACTGATTTCTTCCGTCTGTCACGTATTCAAGAAAACTGGTTGGATTTTGTTGAATATTTATCACGATATAATCCATAAATTTTCACGGTTAATCGGGGTAGTTTGATGTAAAATCGCGATAGGGTGTTTCCACGGCGGCACATTGTATTTTTTAAATAGAGGCGGTTAATGGAACGCGTTCATTTCGAGATTCGTATCGAGAACGAGTACGGGGATCGCCTTTCGTCAAGGCACGAGTCGTAAACAATAAGCCAGCGTGACGTATACATTACATATAATGTCCGAAACACGTCACGAACAAACTGTTGTTCGGCGTTTCGCGTTGCGCGACGTTTGCGAGGGGAAAGTAGTATCGAGCGATCGTTGACAGCGCGCTTCTGTATTCGACCCCGCCGCGCGGGACCAAATCACATTCGAGTTCGATAATCGGGGAACGTGTATGTACCTTACGGAGTTTCGGACACTTCGAACTATAGAACTCTTCGGGGTGCATTCAGAACTTGAAGAAAAAAATGATTTTTTGAAACATGGGGTGCTAACTTCACAGAGGTGACACTTCGGTACTCTGGCATTCTCACCGTACAGACATCCTAATTCGAACCTCGTATTTATCGATATAATCTATATCTACTAATCTTTGCATTTTATTCTGAAAAAGAAACGTTTCGAGACAGCATGCTTACGTCGCTAAAAACGATGTGCACAACTCCAATTTTGAAGACAGTTGCAAATATTCGCGATATTAACGTTCGAAATTGAATTACTTCCAAAACGAACAAATTAAAGTTAAAACACACTTCGGCATTCCGTATTCTCACCGTGCAGTTAAAATCTTAATCTAAAAAACTTCGCATTATTTCGCGAAAATTCTAATCACTCCATTTTCGACACCGGCTGCCTTCGTCTCGCGACGTTATCTGCCAAACTGAAGCGCGAGGCGAGACATTCGACTTAATTGAGAAGCCAAATTTTTGCATCTTATTCTGAAAAAGAAGCGTTTTAAAAAGAGACAGTATAATTACGTCGCGGAAAACAACGATTCTAATTTTGAAAACAATGCAAATACTCGCGCGATATTAATGTTCGCGATTGGACTACTTCCAAGACGAACAATTTGAGGATCGCGCTCGACGTTAAAATGTCTATTTACCTGCGAAATATCTTATCTGTTCATTTGCATGACTCAACTTCTCCGAGCGCTTTTAAAACCAAATTTTATGATTTACCATTCGGCGCCTGAGTCATCCGTTGCCATGTAAATAACACACTTATTTCTTTAGTCATAAAGAAAGAATAGTTTCGCTAAAGTTATCTATATAAACATTTAGGTAAATATAGATCTGAAAATAATTATGTTGGACACTCAAATCAATGCTAAAATATCAACATTTTTTGTAGCATTGTCATCACGCTCCTACATAATTATTTTGATGATTCAGCACAATTACTGTCAGAAGATAAGAAACTCTGTTTAATTGGGATCCTGGAATATTTAAGAAAAGGAAAGACAAAAAATTATCGTGAGATTTAGATGTGGGAATGAAGAGTAAATTTTAGCAAGGACAAGAGAGAAATCTTAGTAGAATACATACGTCAGAGAGAAGCTGAGACTTTAGAACACCTTGCAACGAGTTGTATTGCGGAGGTAATATATAGGAGAAAATATCAACTTTACGAAAATTTATGTAGATATAAAAATTGTAGCTCACAAAATTCCGCACAATTTCCGCAAAAAATTCTATCTCTGCTCCATTTGATCGTACAGACTTGAATAAAAAATGAAATTGTGTGGAGTTTTGTAAGCTACAATTTTTATATCTACATAAATTTCTGTAAAGTCGATATTTTCCGAGTTATTTGCGAAAAACTAATTTTTGGGACCTTTTGGAACCTCCCCTCCCCGTAACGTAGCGTCTACACGTGGGGACTTTTAATATGTTGAATATAGTACCCTAAAACAAGCCTGTTTACAAAGTTTTAGTCCAGTCAGTATTATTTCCTCAAGATTTTGTCATTTTACTGGGCTAGCGTGAAAATCCCCGATTTGAACGAACGTATACGAGCGCGATTTCGAAATGCCGAACGGGATTCAACGCGGGGGAACGCGCTGAAAAACGCGCGGCGACGACGGCGACGGCGACGAGTGCGACGACGACGCTCTCGTTATTGAGCGGGCCCGAAAACGCCGCGCTTTCATTCGTGCGCTTGCACGGAGGACGACGCCTCGGCGCGTCGTCGCGCCGGCGTCGCGCCGGCGTCGCGCTTGCTTGCGCGCGCGCGCGCGTGCCCGCCGTTCCTTCTCTCTCTCTCTCTCTCTGTCTCTCACCTTTTTTTTAGCGCGAAAATCACGTCTCGCGCCTAGGTGCCCCGCGGCAAAGGTGATGACGATGATAACGACGACGACGACGACGGCAACAGCAGCAGCAGCAACGGCAGCGATGCGGTAATCCAATATGGCAGCCTACACACATGTCAAAACAAATGCACCGATGCCCGAGAGCGGAGTGCGCCGACCGGCCGGACGTCTGGCTCCGAAATTCGAAATTCGTCCCTCCGGGATCTTCTCCGGTCGCCGCCGCCGCCAATCCTCCGACGCCGGCACGTGCCGACGCGGCGCGTCGCGTCACGTCGCGTCAAGCACGTAGAATCACTGCTGTCGCGTAATACGAATGCGCGATACGACGTACGCGATGCAAGAGGGAGGGAGAAAGAGAAAAGAGATGGGCGACGAGGGGTAAAGGGGTGTAGAACGCTCCGAGCCGCGATACACGACACATACGCTGCGAGCATCCGCCACCGACTGGCCAGTCAGTAGTACTAGAGTACCAGCACTGCCAGCAGTGCCAGCGAGAGCGAGACGCGCCAGGCATCAGTGGGACGAGCGGGCGCTGGGCTGTAAGTGGGATGGGAAGTCGGCGAGACCTCAGTGGCGCTCAACTGAGACGACCGTCTCTGACTCCCGACATCTTTTGCCCTTATTTATGTATACTCTCTGCGTATTGATACATTGTTACCTTTCAAATACTTTTCGCTTTGTATCTGATCATGTTAACTCGGGAACGGGCCTGATTTTTTTTTTCGCATAAATGTCTAATAAAGTCACTGTTATTAATTATATATTCTACATCTTTAATTGTTTTATAATTTATTAGTGTTTAAGGACAATATATGTATATCTATAGATTTACTCAACATTTTCTGAAAAATCAAAGAAGAAATAAAAAAATATTTAAAAAACGAAAGAAGCACATTAAAATTAGTGTGACGTGAGCTTCATTTTTTCGATACTGGGGTGTAAAATTCACCCTAGGCGTCCATTCCTGGATTAAACAGGTTTATCGCGCGAAAATTTATAATTTCTTCATAACGCACTTATTTTTATCTCCCAGTGCAACATATGATTATTTGCTGCAGCAATGACATTACTTAAAAAATAAAGTTTTCCAGAAAGTTTGAATATTTTAAATTATTAAAATTTTATAATATTATTTTTTTATGTGATTTTTTAGTGTAATAACTGATTGTAGAAAAATAAAAGTATTTAACTATATGTAACATCAATTCTTCATTCAGTGTATATTAAATTCAAAGTATTCTTTTTCAAACAAATAAAAAATGTCAATTTTTTAGTTGTTATTGTTGTAGAAAATAAACGATATATTTTGATTAATCTTCAATCGCAGATAAATAATATTTTAATGTCGGCAGAGAGGCGAATGAAGATTGGCGATTCAAAAAGACTTATTTTTTCAATTACATTGTTCAACAAAGCTGATAAATGACTTTTTTTTTAGTACAAAAATTAAAGGTATTTTCCATGTTTTTTGGACGCTAGATATGATTCTTAATTGCCATCATAATTTTGAGAAATTTGCGGTCAAAGTTGTGAGAAAAGGGCTATTTTAAAATATTTTGATTACGAGTATCTATTAATTACAATAGATGACGTTGGGGGTTTCATGACTATAAAAATTAAGTATTAAAATTAAGTGTTGAGATTTTTAGCCCTTTTAAAAGAAATTTATTGTATGATTATTAAGAAGATATTTGTGATTAATGTAGGTTTTGCATCAAAGTTGCGATATAGGCCATTAAAGACTAAATATTCTACCAAAATATTTTACCAAATATTTTTTAATTATATTATTCAAACATAAGGGATTTTTAGATCGCTGAATACTAATCTGATGTCAAAGTTGATAAATTAAAACTGGCAGAATCAATATGGTGGAAATAGTTAGAACAATTTAATAAACGGGATCATGCATATTCCGCACCCAAAAGACTGCAGGAAACGATTACATTTATTCTTGCGCATTTTTTTAAATTAAATAATGTTATTTTAGAATAAACGATTTTTAATATTATTGATTCAAATTAATGTATTTGTTTCCCTTTTTGTACGTATGCTTATTAATTTATCAATTTTTTTTATATTTGTTACATAAGAATACCGCTTTTACCATCGTAATTTTTATAATATCGATGTTTTAAGTACGACGAGATAATTTATTACGTAGTAGAAATCAGTTCCGTGAAAGGAGTAGCACGACGATTAAAGCGTTAACTACGGCGTTGCAGCGGTGTTACGCTCACAAACTTGCCGAAACTCAATAAAATAATTACTCCTAATATAATACGCAAGTAACGAGAGGGTGCACAAGAAGCTACTACGGATGGTAGCGAGGCAGCGGCGTGCAGAAGTTATCGAGCAAAACCGGCAGCATTAGCCGAAAGGCAACTGGAACGAGAGTCGTCGGCAAAAAGTCTTGCAGTTGCAAATCTTGGTGGATGTAGGCGCAAAGGCCAATTAAGAGAAAGAAAATTTATGCGCACTTTTATTTTTAATAACAGTCTGCTCGAACCTTTTTATACTTTCTCCGTGTCTTAAATATTTAAATTAATTCTATATAGGTATATAAATTAGCGCTTCTAAATGTATTCAATAAATGTTATATAGACATGATATGATTCTACATTGAGAGAAAGTGTATATTCTTGAAAGTGTGTATTCTGTAAGTATATTCTTGTTACATTTATTGTCATAAAAAAGCTTACTGACGATTCAATTTGAAAAAGTCTGTTACTAATTAGTCAAAATATAATCCATAAAAGTAAAAATTTTAAGAAGTAATAAATTTGCTAACTTAATTTTAATTTATAAAGCTTTCAATAAACGTTTATAAAGAAAAAAAAGAGAAAAAGTCTATGGACTTACAATATTTCAGCTAATTAATAACAAATTTTTCTTATATCTAACTCGCCATTACTTTTTTATCTTGCTTCACAAATTTTTTTAACAATAAATTCTTTTAATAATAAATTTAGTTCAAAATCTGAAGCTCGGGGGGCTGTACAACGTTTAGTCTTAAAAAAAAATCAAACTAGCACAGTAAACAACTGTGCCGCAAACACGTAGAACTACGTCTACTGCACAGTATGGGCACAGCAACAACTGTGCCGCAGGATGTAGCGCCGAGTTCATCATCAGTGACAGTTGACGTAGTTCTACGTGTTTGCGGCACAGTTGTTACTGTGCCTGTTTAATTTATATTTTTGTTTATTTTTTAAGCAGCAACGTAGAACTACGTCAACTGTCACTGATGATGAACTCGGCGCTACATCCCGGTGTGGGCTTTGGCCTTCCTTGATCACGTCAATCATCATTATTGACAGTTGACGTAGTGCTACGTGTTGATTGCGGCACAGTTGTTGCTGTGCCCATACTGTGCAGTAGACGTAGTTCTACGTGTTTGCGGCACAGTTGTTTACTGTGCTAGTTTGATTTTTTCAAACATAAATTTATTTTAAAGAAATAAAACAGTTAGTTTTCGATGATTTTTTTTTAAACAATGGTAAAGTAAATAAAACAATTTTTATTAATTCCATTATATTCTACAGTTTTTTCTACCCCTATTTCATATATAATTCTTTAAAAGTTAGTTAATCAGTTCTTGAGTTATAGAAATTTTGGTAAGTTTGGCTGTTTTTTTTAAACAGAAATCGGTAACTCCTTTTATTATTAGCAATTTTGCATTTTTTTGATGCAATATTTCGACGTTTTAGAGCATAAGAAACACATTGGCATCGAAAACTACGCAACCGGTTTAAAAAAAATCGGTATCAAAAAATTAACCCCACCACCACCATTCCCAGAAAATTCTATCTCTGTTTCATATGTAATTTTTGAAACTTCGGTTTATTAACAAATGAGTAGTTCGCGGAAAACGTTGCAAGAAAAAAATCGTTGTGATTTTCGTTAAAGCAGGGCACATACACACGTGTGTATGCCCTGCTTTATAGAAGTTGCACACATGAGGAGGCCACTATTCTTCAGATTTACCCCATTTGCCTAACAGCGGTTCAGTCAAATAGCATCTGCCTAGGAAAATAGCATTTGACTAGGAAAATAGCAAGAATAAATGGTGAAAGCTATTTGGCCAGGCATCAGATAGTATTTGCCTAGTCAGAAGCTATTTTCCTAAAATAACCATTTGCGCTACGACATGATTAAGAATATACATTTTCCTTTTTCTTAATATACAAATAAATGTCTCGATGAGATATTAATATAAATTTTAGCTCTCAGTTCTCATCACTTGTTGAACGCACATCGCGCGCGTTAGTTTCCGCGCAAAATGAGGAAAAGAGCAATTAACCGCGATCAAGGGTCGTTACAATCCGGCGACACTTATCTTCGTGCAATGTGCGCCGCATCGGTTCGTCCTCCATCAGGATTCCAGGATACGTGCATACGTATCTTGTCCTCCTCCTCTTCCATCTTTCCAGTTCTCTTTCTCTTTCTCTCTCACGCGTGTCATTTAATGTTCTGCCCCACATTTCCATGCGGACCGTTCGTTCGGAGCGGATCCGCTGCTCGTTTCCCGCTTAGACGATAATATAATTCATCGTGGAAGCAAATCGATGCGGCGCAGCGCAGCGTCCTCGGAGGATACGCAAAATTTGTCGCGGACTAACGACCGCGTTGCAACGAGTGCCCGGTGGTGCGGCGGTCTTTCGCAAAACGTCAGACCCAGATGCGCGCGCGCGCAATTTTGTTTTGCGAAACGTCAATAACGAGCGCAACTGCGACAGCCGTTCTCACATTCTCGCGATTAGACACGAACGACGAAACTATCGTTTCCGCGAATTTTTCGCAATATTCTCCGACCGTAGGCGCCGAGGGATTCTCGATATCCCGAATTAAGGATGTTTTATAGGCACAGTCCCAACCAAAAGTATGCAGGAAATATTAAAAACTCTGATATTAATTCTCCAGAGATCCAAAGACAAAAAAATGTATATAAATAGTTACGAAACATCTAATAGAATGTAAAAGACGTAAATTTAGTGAATGTAAATAACTGTTACTACTATTTTTTTCAAAAAAAATTTAAAAAAAAATTGTTGTAAATTGTTTCAAATTTTGTTGCTATATTTTTGTTTGTTGATGATCTGCTTGTGTGTAAAATATTATATTGGTTACATTTTTTAATGTTTACACTTTTCTCTGTAAATCCTTTGTAAAACGGATTTTCAAGAATTGATAACTTTTTATCTAAATTGTGAATCGATTTGAAATTTGACCCCGAACTTTGAAAGAGTATACAGAATATGATATTAAATTTTCATCAACTTCGTTACATTTTGCCTAACTATATAATCCTTAATCTCTCGGAGATGTGGATTTTTCGAATTCTTATTCCCGTTTTATTAGCCCGGAATACACGGCCTGGAACGAAAATTCCGAGCACGCAACATTTCGCTGACACCGAGTTTTTCCGGGGTGCGTGTGGGGTTCCCGGCACGACACTACATTTCAACGTGCGTCGAGAGAAATTTCGTTTTCCTGTCGATCGGGTAGGTATCGGGTATCGGGTGCGCGGGGCGCGGGGAAACGGATATTATACTTTGCACGCCGAAAGAACCGTGCGCTAAAGAGGCGTACGGTTTAATTAGTAACTGTGGACATGCGTTATGTCGGCGTATCTTTAGCGTCGCGCTCCATTTCGTACGCGAGTCCTTCGAGCGTTAATATAATGAGCTTATTAATAGTATAATAGGTCATTAATACGTTCGCCAGGTCGATCTCTACAAGAGTTTATTTAGATAGGTAACATCACGTACACGCTCTATATGATAACAAGCGGCTGTTAATCTGAAAAATATTGCCAGATTAAGATGATACGATGCGAGTATAATCGACGATTCTTTCCTTAACGAGCTGATCATAAAAGTCGAATGTAAACTGTGTAAAGTGGAAAAATAAACAAAAAATAATTGGCAAGAAAGCGGAAGCAATTAAAGAGTGGAGAATGTTGAGAGGCTTCGTGCTCTCTCTCTCTCTCTCTCTCTCTCTCTCTCTCTCTCTCTCTCTCTCTCTCTCTCTCTCTCTCTCTCTCTCTCTCTCTCTCTCTCTCTCTCTCTCTCTCTCTCTCTCTCTCTCTCTCTCTCTCTCTCTCTCTCTCTCTCTCTCTCACTCACTCACTCTTTCTCTCTCTCTCCTGTTGCTGATACAGCGACAGAAGTCAAGAGAGATCAATGTAGTCAAGAGATGATAAATTACTGCCGTCTCGTTATTCTGCGAGTGAAATTCATAGACTGCAGACAGATCTGACTAATCGAGAATTGTTTTTGTCCGACCTCCCCTTTTTTTCTCTTTGTATGTACATGTAGAAACGTTCTTCGCAGAGACTGCCTTAAGAATTGCCTTGTGCGCGAGCTCAGTAATTCGCCAGTGGATTTTCGTCATTTTTCGATTGAGTTGTGCATCGCAGAATGACGGGGATCTATATACTTATTTAATTATTTTTATGATTACGTAAAACGTGACTGTACATTTGCGAAGATGCAAACGTGCAGTTATTAATTAAAGCAATCATATATCGAAATATTTACCCTTGATTTTGTTCCGTTCTTTCGTTCGTTTTTCATCGCTAAAATTTTAGATAGAATACTCTAAAAATTTTAATCGATACGCCTCTCACGTAATGAAAAAATTGAATTCTCTAATAATACTTCATAATTAAGACCTCGATCGGTCTGCATATCGCGTTTACCAACGAAGTGGATAAGATCCACGAATGAAAAGGTTCGAATAATGGACGATAGCACGATCGGACGTAGACTTCGTTAGCGTAATTACTCGCTTGCTCTTCTAAGATATAATACACAACCGCCAAAATATCTATGCGCGAGCAGCGCATACATCGAAATATATGTATATACGGCTGCAGTCTTAACGCGATACAGGTTGGCGGGCTCGACCTAAGAAAACCGGCGATCGATTCCTGGATTAATCGTTTCGTCGGAAAGACGGCGCGGCGGCGACTGGAGTCTTGCTTGCCCGACGATGAGGTGCGCACGAATACCGCCGCCGACCCTTCGCGGCTGTTAAAAAAAAAAAGGGGGAAGCACGATTGCACGCGCGAGGGGTGCAGTCGCATCGAAGTGGATTACGTCGCGTAAAGCACGATTTATCGTTTCGGAGGGATCCGCGATCGAAAACGCCGAGCCGAGTCGAAACATTACTGTTCGGATGACTGTCCATAAAAACGCTCGATTTTTATGCGGGACTTTCTAAAACTATATAACTGGCGTCGGGAATAGAATTTTAGGCGTCGAGGAACTGCATTGAATTTCTATAAGAAATAGGAAAGCCACGGATCTCTGATACGACAGCTTACAATATTAGCCTTCATTTAATTCCAAACGGATTCTAATCTTAAAGTTAGTTACAAAGTTATTTACGTTACTCGCTGTTTTTTTTAACATAATTATATTTGCGTGGGATGTATTTTATACCTCAACATTATATCCCAATTTTCATTGTTCTTTATGGTGATTTACAGGTTAATTAACCTTTCGACTGCCACACCATTTTCCTCGAATGGCCCGAAAATTAATGAAAGTTTATACAATAGAGAAGTTTTTGATGGAACTGATAACAAATTTTAAGTTAAATTAAAAAAATTTTTTGTCCAATAAACTTTTATGACAACTTTTGTCATAAAACTATTTAAACATTTTTTTCAAATATAACTTCAAAATCATGTTCAGCGTACCCAAAAACTCCTAAATGTGCTTTGTTTCAGTCATTAGTTTATTGTAACAAAATATTGTAACAAATTCACTTAATTATAAAGAAATGTAAAAAACTTGGAAATATTCGACAAAATTCCAATTTACACTACGTTCTCTGACAGTTCCAATTTACACTACGTTCTCTGACAGTTCCATACTTTTTATGTGGAAATATGATATTTTTAACTATGATAAATGATAAAAGTATATAATTGACATATAAAATATAATAATATGAATGATAAAAAAATAAAAAATATTCATAATCCCTACACAATATTATATAATCATAAACGTTAAATAATAACAATAACAACAATTATGATCTTTAAAAATTTATAATATTAGATAGTATCCAAAGTATAAATAAAAGCGTGACGCTCTGTCCTTGTTTACGGCGCGCATTTCAAACGCCACGCTCGATCTGACTCGCGCGTTGAGTCAAAAATCATGATCAGCCTGGGTTTTGCAGGGGCCAGGGCAAATCAGCCGGGTATTTTCTGAAAGGGAATTTGATGCCCTTTCGAATGAAACAAGTTTCGTCCATAAAAGCGATGGACCCAAATCGCTTAGAAATCCAATTGTTAATAAATTTTTATTGCTCATAACGCAGGGGGTACGAGTTTGGCTGACAATCGTTTATGATAATACGACTTATAAACTACCTTTTGCAAGTAAATTTATCCATAAAAGCGATGGACCCAAATTTTTGCGATGGGCTCTCGGACTATAACAACCATATCTTCTTTCTGAGGCAATATTTTCCAAACTAGACTCAAAAATCGTGTGTAGCTCACACAAAAATCCCTACAGTTACACTTTGCTTCGGTGATAAAATCACTTAGCGGCTCTAATATAACAAAATATTTTATGACGAGAAAATGCATTTTCGTGGCAGTAAACGCAAAGTCGAAAATAACGAGAATTACCGTCATCGGCATAGTCAAGAAGTTAAAAAAGAAAGAGAAAGGTTACTTAATAGATAATATTCTAAATGATATATCTCCTAGATAGGTAAGTGCAAAAGTTCATCTACTGTGAAACAATTTGTGCAGCATGTAATTAAAAAAAAATGTATTGTGTGAATTTAATAAATTTTTCTAAGGCTAGGAGGAATATATTTTGCACTCCATGCAACGTATGGTTAACGCTATTGTTAGTAAACTACCGGATGTGTTGAAAATACGCTCAATTGCGTTTATTCTTGATGATCAATCTTGTTTGTGAAAATCGATAATCCAGTCTCACACGTCTCACGAACGGGGGAGAATTTTGTCGACGCGGAGACATTCATTGAGGAAAACTCGTCGGGGTTTCCGCGCATTGGACGCTGGTGCAAAAGAGCATCGAGTTAACGAACAAAAAGGTGCGAAAAAAATAAAGGCATTGTGTTGCCACACACACAGTCGGGGCGAGGGGTTGGCGCGCCGTAAATTCACCGACGTCGATCTCTTTTTCGACGTCGTCGGCCAGTAATCAGACTGTGCGAGCGACTGCGCGCGCGATATACTGCGCGCGGAATTCCTGACTGTCGGAATGCTCGGAAAGCGTGGGAACAATTTGGCGCGTATTATCGCACAACGCGTATCGAATGTGTTTATAATTGATTTACGTCCGTCGCGCGCGTAGCGCGCTGAACGACTATAACTCCGAAGGCAAACGTCGAAGTCGAATTGCAACGCTCGGGTGATTACGCGAATCGCGTGTAATAATAAGAAGGAGGATAGCGGATTTTCTCGCGCTCCTGCGTAAGACAAAGTTAAATTTGCGCGAACGTTTCAGCGAGGCGTGGAGTAGTTCCTAGGTACTAGGCGATGTCTTATTTACTTTATGCCGGATATATCTGCGTATAAAGCGTTAATTCAATGTGCAGGCGCCGCCGGAGTTTGCCTTGCTTTCAAGTTCAGCTGCATTATCGGCACTTAAAACGCTCCCGTTCCGCCCTGCGTTCATTGCTCCTACCAAACCTAAAACCAAGCGTCAAGTTCGCGCGGAAATCGCGCTCGACTCGCGCAAACAAACGCAGTTTCATTCGAAATGCAATATATATTTTATGATCTTCTGCTTTTTCGTATAAACGATAAATTGCAAAAATTCAGTTCAATCACGTTTTGGTGAAGTAGAAATGAAATTTTTCGAGGAGGAATTTCTCCTCTGATCAGAGCAAACTAGCGAGGAGGCGATCGAGAGATGAGAAAAAGAAATTGACGGAAGACTTAATTACGACGCGAGCTTTTTCGTTAATGATTCTCTTCACGATATAATTATATTCTATTACGAATAATTGAAAAATTTCTCAGCTTCTCAAGAAAATTGCTTTTTGTCTCGTTTGACGTCTTGCGGCATTCTTGAAATATTTGTCCCGAATGAAAAAATATTAATAGAAACAGTAAATAATTTACTTATTAAAGTAATAATATCTTTTTTATAAAATATTTAAACAAATATTTGAAACTATAATATTTATTGAGTGCTGCCTTAAAGATAAATAAAACCTATGTTTTATATATAAAAATATTCCAATAAATGATTAATTAATTGAAGACTCTCGACATTAAAATTAACGAATACTTAACAAAGGAAAAGTGGGTTTTCAGAATCAAACGCGGTTAGTTATGCGTAAGATAACGCTGTGTAACATTTAATTAATAATCCAAGTTATATGCAAATAGTACGTTTTGGCTTTATTTCGAATCATCTTCAGCGGTAATAGACAAATTAAATAATCTCAAGCTGTTCGATGAGCATAAGGTGAGTACTTAAAAATTAAATGTCCAAAGATAGTGTAATTTTTAAAGGAAAATTCTATCAATATTTATAATTTGCAAAATATTCAGACTAAAAATAAAAATTGGACTAACCGGCAAAGAGAAGTAACATCCACTCACCAAACCAAATCCAGAAACGTGAGATTGACAAATTAAAACATTGAGAAAACCAATAAAAACTGACAATGAGATAATTCTTAAACGGTGGTAGCTTAATCGAGACAATGACACAATCAAAGACCGGACATGGTTCCAAATAACAGCTGATTCAACCGTCAATCGTTGACCGAGATCAAAGGCAAAACATAACTTGTCCTTATTATAGGTATGGTAAAAACGTTGAAGAGAGAGAGAAAGGAGAGATTTAAATAGGATTAAATGACAATAGGATAAGAAAAATAAAAATTAACCGCCAATATATTCAGAGAATAACTAACTGAAATTTTTACAATAGAAAAATGAACATAACAGGCAAGATTTACATTTTACTTTAAAATTGAGATATTTGCATGATGCAGATACTGTAACTACTTGTGAGTTAATTCCATTACTTTGAAGTTTTATGTATACCATTTTGGAAACTAATCGTTTGGACAAAAATATTTTATATAAATATTCAACATACGTCTACTTTTATTTTTCAAAAATGACAGTTGCGTATAAATAACAATCGTTCTTGCTGATAATACTCCGAAATCTCTTCGTTTCGTGAAAATTTCGTGCATTTCGACGCAAAAATAACAAAAATTAGAGTGACGGCAAAATATATTTTTCATACAGCACAATATAACAGCGAAAGTTTAACTCGTTCTTGCCAAGTTGCTTTAACGTCACTTGCGTGATATGACTCGCGCTAAATGTGGAAAATAGTTGACACATACGTTTCAAATTTGAGCCACATTCTACATGGTCCGATTGCTGCATACCTTTCTTTTTCTCTCACACTCGTTTTTAACATTCCGCAAGCGAAATTAACGACAACGACAACGTCGACATTAAATTCACCGCGGCATTAATCATCTCGTTTTTATCGTTGACAGTTAGTATATTGCATCTTCTGTTAAAATGATCTTCTACAAATGTATTGTAAAGAATTTTTCTATATAAGAAATTTTTTAATTTAATTATTACGTTCGTATTTGTTCAAAAGCTAATATACACAGATCGTAATACAAATAATGCATTACTAATAAAATGTTCAAATATTATTTTACATGGAAATACAATAATTTATTTATTTTATCTATATAATTAATTCAAGATGCGGAAATTTACTATAAGATTAGATTTATTTATTTAATATTTCCTACTTTGATTCGGAAGAACGCTTCTTTAATTTAAAAATACTTCACGTATAGTTAGTTTCTAATATTTGCACTTATTGCGATCTTTGCACAGTAGAGTAAATTTCTATATTAAAGATGTTTGTTGAACACTTCTTGATGCTGCACATTTCAACGCATGAAGAGAAGATTAAATAATGTGTATGTGTACAACCCAACCAAACCCAAAACATCGAGGCCATTTCACGAATTGGCTGGAATTTTCGCACTTTGACCGACTTCGACGGTTACACTAGACGAAGTTTCATTGAAGAAAATGATCATTTCGCGATTTGGTCATAGTTATACCGAGAACTAGTTATAACAGCATGGCTAAGTCCTAAAAAGTATCGTATGCGTTGCTGCATTAAAATGTTTATTTAGATATTTAGATTTAATGATCTAATATATAAATTGAGATATATTTAATGATCATTTATTTTTAAATAAATATTTTAATTTCTTGTTTAATTTATTTGTTGAAAAACTGAAAATATGTAGCTGTTTAAAATTAATACAAGCAAAATTAATACTTTTATAAAATCATATTATTTATGTATAACTTATTTTTCTTAAAAATTATGATTCTGAGCACTTGCCTTAATCTGGCCTAATCTAATTCAATATTCTTTAACAAAATATATTTATGTATATCCTGGATTCTCTAAAATATATTTGTATTATGCATTGTAAAAGAGAGATAATGAATAATAATTTCTTCCCTTCAAAACTTATATCTTAATTTATTTGTGAAATTTCTTTCTTTGGAAAAAAGAAATATAAATAAATGTATAGTTACAAATAAATGAATATTACGGATAAAATACAAAAATAATGTGCTTTTAATTGGATCTATGACTAGTAAGTTGCAATTAGTTCCAGAACTGAAGTTAGAATTGATTGGGGCCAAAGCCCAAAACGATTATGGAATATGATACCTTTTTTATGAAATTAGTTGATCAAACCTAGACCCTGGCAAGTTCTTTTGCGAATTGGCAGAGTTTCGAACTTTGGCTGTGAGATATACACATAATATAATGTTCCCATAAAATCTATAAAACGGAAAATTCAGTAACTAATTATCATAATACGGCGATTTCATTTTCGATCGTATTTTGAAATTGCATTTAACTAGCTGTCCTATTTCCACGACGATTCTTGAGAGAGATCGTGAAATGGCGAGGAAGATGTTGCTTCCGATAACCGATTGCTTCAGCAATGATGGTGACTCCTGACCTTAAGTCGAACTGCTAAAGAATAGCACATTATCAACGGTCTTACCCCACAAATAATCGTAACTACTTTTTCAACATTTTCTCAAAGTGCAAAGCTATTTGGCGCGTAGCACCTTCCATTACGATACGAACATATTCTAATAGCTAATTAAAATTGAAAATGTTAGTATTATAAAAATATCTCGGAATTATAATAATATAAGTTGAAGTGAATCATTAGCATTGCATAGAAAGTTAGCGCGCTCATTATCTGGCTCATAATTATATACGTACATTTTTACCGATATCTGTTATTAATTTTAAAAATTCTAAATTAACATAAAAGATAAATTTTAATTTTATTCTTGCTTATAATTATTCTACGCAAGTAACATCCATGATAACATCCAAATAAGTTAAAAAAGAAAAAATAATTTACATTTATTTTTACGACTTCTGTTCTTGATTCTATAATATAACTCAACTGATTTTGGTTTCTCAACTTGCAATGTATACATATAAATAACCATTGCGCATTATAATCTAAACTTTTAATTGCGCGACGATTGAACAATCGAAACAAAAAGATACTTATAACACGGTGAACAAATTTCAAAGAGATGTATAATTTAAATGTTTGTCTGTGTTTAGGCAGGTTTGCGAAACGAAGAAGATCGTACAATACAAAACTTTTAGGGTTAAAGAACAAGTTAATTGTGTAAGTAAATGAGAATTATTACTACGTTATATATATGCTACATTAAAGTTTGCGTAATAAAAAATAATTTTCGGTTTAAACGACAAATATTGTCCTAAAAAAAGCTCCTATCTATGCATATATTTGTAATGCTTATGATATTTACTGACAGTAAATAAAACAGATTAATAAAGTACAAAAATTTATATCTCTCCAGTAATCACTGTAAGTTGTGCAATAAATACTTTTTATAAAATATCTGAAATATATATTACGTATTATTTTAATCTCAAAATGAAAAATGAAACGTATCGAATTCTCGCAATCATACAACATATTTACTGTTCTCCGGCACGGAGAAGCAACTGCTTGCCGCTAAAGTCCAGCAGAAGTACTGAAATAACACATTTAAAAGATTTCGTAATTCTATACTCTGTTATAGATTCCGCGTTGTAACTGCTTTAAGGATGTTTTATAGGCACAGTCCCAACCAAAAATATGCAGGAAATATTAAAAACTTTGATATTAATTCTCCAGAGATCCAAAGACAAAAAAATATATATAAATAGTTACGAAACATCTAATAGAATGTAAAAGACGTAGATTTAGTGAATGTAAATAACTGTTTACTACTATTTTTTTTCAAAAAAAAATTTCAAAAAAAAAATTGTTGTAAATCGTTTCAAATTTTGTTGCTATATTTTTGTTTGTTGATGATCTGCTTGTGTGTAAAATATTATTATATTAGTTACATTTTTTAATGTTTACACTTTTTTCTGTAAAACCCTTTGTAAAACGGATTTTCAAGAATTGATAACTTTTTATCTAAATTGTGAATCGATTTGAAATTTGACCCCGAACTTTGAAAGAGTATACAGAATATGATATTAAATTTTCATCAACTTCGTTACATTTTGCCTAACTATATAAAACATCCTTAATCTACGTATTGTTCAAACTACACCCAACTGAAACAATCTTTTCAACCAAGTGCAATCGCGAGAAATAAAAAAAGAGAAGAAATATCACTCAGAATAGTCGACTCTTAAGTAAACCACAAAATTAAAGATGATACAAGCTAAAACAAGAAACAAATGATTCTTTGTTAAATACTTATTTTTAATTAATCATTTTAGGCCTGCAGTCTGTATTAAACGCATTAACATTCACAACAGCATATTATTTTTTTATTTCTTGCAGGTAAAATAAACTTTAATGCGTATTGACAAAAATTCCATACCTTTATTTATTTTCTTAAGCCACTGAAGGGTTCTTGTTAAACTACTACTATAGCGTTTTTTAATGCGTTGCTGATAGCGACGTACATACGTTGTAATCAACTCGCAAAGAAGTAGTGTGCTCGTTTTCCATATCATTTAGTCTGCGAAGGTCTACAGTTTCGTACGCGTCGAGGGTGGGTAAAACCGCACGCCACAAGTGCATGGCTTACCGATGGTCACTGGAAGCTAAACGGTTCTCGGCTTTTAAACGGCGATATTAGTTAAGTTTTGAAGCGAGTCAAGCGCGACCAGACTGTTGCTATCGTTGCTATCGCGAGCTGGGCAATGCACCTAGAAATTCACCAAGAGAGAAAGAGAGTGCATGCACGTATATGTGATGTGCTTAAATGTTCACCATCGTATTTGGTCACAATTGTTGCGACAACTCACTCATCGCGCTTCCGCGTTTTCAGAATCTCCACCTTAAAACGTACAGAATTCAGAGAATGCAAGGAAGAAACCGTAATTATTTTTACGTTACATACACGGCGTGATTCATCGATGCATTCATCGTCACATTGTTCATAAATCGCGATGACTAACGTATATGAATATAACGAACTATGATGAATTTGCAATTCGATAAATTTTTATCTCCCAAGACATTCCTCGGTGTTGCATGTATGCGATGTGAGCATTTTTCCATTATATTTTGTAATAGATTTATATACCTTCACAGCCAAGGTAATACGTGTATACATTGCAAAATTTTAGGACAAATAAAACCTTCATAAATAAAATTCTCTTTTCTGCTCAAGAGAGAAGGAAAAGAAGAAGGGGAAGAAATAATTCCATTTACGGAGGATTGGTGCTTACTTGGAATAGTGTTCCTTGTTATTATGCAAGACGATTAAACTCCGATGCAGCGGAAGGATAACGTCCGTTAGTTTCAGATAGAAATCGAGCAGAGAGAGAGCGTATATATATATATATGTATAAAGCATTTAGCAATGAATTCAAACCATTACGAACAACAAGGGCTCTTGCGTTTGACAGTGACGTGTAATTATGAGGCATCGTCTAAACAACTCGAGCGCAACTTGTCACCCAGACAAAATTGATTACGCCGCCTCTCTTTCGCTCCTCCGGCAAAGCCTCCCCTCGACAATAAGACGTAGATTTACGCGTGCGGGCAAAGTTACCGTTTCACGACAGACATCTATTGCTAATCCGAACAGCGCGATGCATTCCATTCCTAATTGCGGATAAAAATAAAGGAAGACGGGAAGAAAAGAAAGAAACACGCGATCGCCACCGCCATGCGATCCGCAAGACCGATTGATTTGCACCTCGATAAACGACACTATCTCAAAGCCGAGACTCGAGTTGCATTATCAATACATACGCAAAAGTAAAGTCGACGATCGAATCTCTCTCAGGATATGTACAATTGGACTTTCTAGGAGGATTAAAATGCACACGCAGATATACGAGGAAAAAAATAGAGATATATATACGTGCAAAAAGTACGAATTATCCAAAATCTAAGTTGCGGTTATTTTACTCTACTTTTGTTCTTAATGCAAAAATAAAATTGACTTTGTTGTATTTTAAGTAAAGCTTCGCAAATGATAACGTTATCTATTTAGACAATGATCTATTTCCAGTTGTTTCGTATTGCTTTTAGGTACGTGGGGAAAGTTGGCCGTAAATACACAGCGGTGAGCAGAATACATAAAACGTTATGTAAAAGAAATTTTCTTATGTTCTAAATATTCTTATAAATAAAATCGAACGCGTGCATGTCGAAAAGTTTCATTACGGTGAATAAAACTCTGATACTTAAATATATGAAAGCAGTATCTCGTCAAACTCAGAAGAGAACCAAATTTCATTGAAACCAAATTCACAGTTGGATTATTCTAAGGATTTCATCGACAACAGATAATTTGAATGAATCTATATGGTTTATTTCGTTTGCATTATGCAATTGCATTTGCCCGCGAAATAAGGACAAATTCGGATAAATGGTCGTTATTTGACAAAAGTTTATTCGTCGTTAACGAAACTGGACATGTACGTCACTTATGCATGCATTTTCTTGCAAAATGTAGAAACGCGCGCGCGAAATAATGAGATAAATATGAATATCAATGAAGATATTGGGTAGATAAATAAGTAAAAGTCTGCTAATGAAAACTTCGCCATTATTTTCTCGAGGTAAACAAATTAGCTTTTCATCAGAAATAATAAAACAAACGTTTCAACTTTCTGGATCTAAAGTTCTCTTTAGATCCCACACGACACAGAGATGGATAATGCTGTATAATTAGAGAAATGAAATGTATTTTTAGAAGAAAAGAGAAAGGAATAAAGAAAAATAGAGTATAGAAATAGGGAAAAAAGGAATAATGCCATCGCGATAAGAAAAGCGAGATAAACAAAAACTGTATCGAGAGTACACAGGGCAAAGCAGTGGGGCGTGAGGGGGCGGTAAGTGAGAGGAAAGGGGTCGGAGAAGGAGAAAGTGGGTCGCTCGATAGCCCTCGCGACGACGGTCTGCCTGTCGTAGGCGCGCTACCCTAAATTTCAACAAATTGTCGGATATAGCGCATTCATCGGATTCATCCGCGATATCTCGAGTAGTACGAGGATTGCCGATGCCATCGTTAACTTTCGTATCGGCAATTACTTCGATCGGGTGGAGGGAGACCGAATAACTGAGCGCGTTAACGATCGACTCTCTGACTCGGTGTGCGAAAACGTGGTCCGTCATCTAGGCCTCTATAGGGTCCGTCACAGCGCGATCGCTGCAGAAATCCGGAAGCGAGACGAAATCCCGCGTCGAGACAGTTACGTCGTCCTGATCGAGTTACGTCATTTTCGTCCGAATACTTTCACCTTTCACCTTTGCGCCGCTGAAAGTTACGTCATACCGCAAGCAGACGATCATCCCGACGCAGGAAGATAACGACACCGCGTCTCCGATCGTGCTCAGACGCGGAGGGAAACGAATATCTATATTGTGGTCGTTTCCCCGACATTCGACTTTTCCGCCGTCGAAGCCCTTTCGCGCGTCGCCGGATGTGTATCGACAAACGTCGACGGAGGGAAAAGCTCGTTCGAAGTTCGCCCGATGCACACCGTCGGCGACGCGATTTTAACGCGAAACCAGGCCGCGTCCGGCGAGAACTTAATTCTGGAAAAAAAAGAAGACCGTTTGATTCTTAATTAAACGAACAATCGCGCGCTATAAATAATGCAATAAGTTAGAACAAATATATGCAAAATTTCCGGAGATGCTTAGCGCAAGATGTGCGACGTGTCGTTTTGCCGTAATAATTTTTTATAATTCTGCACAAATGCAATTTTATAAAGTTCCATATCGTCCTAAAATAATCTATTTTCAACAAAATTGTGGATATACGATCAAATAAGATTTAACGAGATTATTTTACAATCTCGCTAAAGCCGCGACAAAGAGACAATTTCTTTTTTTAATTCGTCTTTGGGCGATATTGATTGAGATGATCATTCCATGAATACCCATGGGTAAATTCGACATTCCTGACAAGCGGAGTTATCGCGATATTTTTCTAGCACGGTATAATAGGATTCGATTTGACAATCGCGTACGCTCATCTTCGCGGCCCGAAGAACCACAAGTGCTACCGTTGTAGGAATTCGCCGACCAGTATTCTTGCTAACGATAATACCCGCGTATGACCGCCAACAATGCTAAATATCGCTGTCTTCTTGCGAAATCCGTGGAAGGATGCGAAAAAGGGCTGACTGAAGGAGGAAACGAGTTATTTCCTTCCAATCCACCCTGAAAAATAGATGAATTAAAAAGGGCTTGGGAAACATTTCTCTAAAATTGAACGAGAGAAAGTGTCTCGAAGTATCTAAATTTTAAGGGGTTTATCAATGATGTAGGAGATTCTTTTCTCGATTCCCGATTGCTTCTTGTAAACGTTAAAATAAACGGATGTAAAAAGATATAAAAAGAAATTGAAACCAATCTCAAATTTCGAACATTAAGAATTTAAAACGTCGCGATAAGTTCATTTTAAATGACCTAATTTTTTATCCGTGCACTAGCAGTGTGTCTCAATGTACCCGAGAAGAGTACTGTCACAACTCGAAAAATTTTAATTTCGAGTTAAGTCCATAAAAAATATGCATAAAATGTTATCTACGTGCTGTAATAGCGTCACAAATCTAAATCCGTTGCAAGGGACGGAAATGTTGTTATTTTTGTAATCTAATCTAAACCGGTTATGTTGCGGTTTCCTGAACGAATAATATATCATAAGTTTATTGATAAGTGAACCGCAGATCTGTTCAAAAAACAGTATAAATTCATTATAATAAAATATCGTAAATAATTTTGCGTTAATTATATCACAATTTTAAAAAAATTGAATTAAATTTGTTTTTCTCTCTTCTAAAAATTGCGAAATTTTGAATTGTAACAGTATTGTTCTCGGGGTTCGCATATAAAGATATATTTTGTAATTTCATTCATGAGAAATTGTCTGCAAGTTGCAACAACTAGATCTGTCTGCACAGTCATAAATAAATAATATAAAATATAACTCTTGCTTGCTCGAGAGACACACGTAACAAAATTTAAATAAAATATCGCAAATAGTGCAAATACCAATCGTTACGTCGATAACGCGCGTCGCAAAGAGAATTTCTCTAAAATATTAGTAAAAAGACAGAGAAATCCTGCGAGAGTTTTACAAGATTTGAATTATTCAAGATTAGAAGATTAGAATTTCGAAGATTGAGGAATCGTACACTTCTTAAACCGTATGTAACACGTTTTTACTTTCACGCGGATACATTCCTAGAATATTGAACAAATCTACAAAATCTCGAGATGCTGTTTCTCGGACGACATGAAACTCAAGGGAGAAAAAAATGATTTAATTTCGCATCGAGATTAACTCAGATCACGAAGGATTAAACATCTTCTAAATTCTCCGAGACGAGACGTCTCCGTCTGGGCGGCTCATTTACGGCGGTAACTTTCCCTGCCATCGCCTCTGCATTGCGCCCGTAATGTATACGACTCCTTTCCTCATTCCTTTCCTGAATAAAGTGCACGAGGTCGTATTATCGATCGTTCCTACGCTTTCGGACGAGGCAATGTTCAAAAGTGGCAATTGAGTCCGATTTATATCAAGTATGTTGAATTAAGTTCGTGCGAGAAGGACGAACTTAACGGGGGGCTTCTACCTGAGCCTCTCGCTCAATTTTCCCACTGAAAGTTCCAAGTGTCCGTCGAAATCCTGTACATTCCCCTGGGAAACATTAAACTTCTCTCTGTACGTTTATCGAACAATCTCCTGTATTTTCCCGGAAAGTACCGCATTGATGGAAACTAACGCGAGTTAGACGATGTAGAACCGTCATAAGGACGTCAGTCTATCATGTATGTATAAGCGGTTTTAAACTGCCTTTCAAACTTCTTTCAGCGCTATTCCGGAAATCCAATTTCTGTGAAAATTCAATAATTAAATTTCTGTAAACGAGATAACTACAAGAGAGACCTATCTTTAAAAGAACGCGCTTAAAGCACTTATTTATTTTACTCAGTATTAAAGCTGTATCGATTGCTAATGCAATTATAATAGCTTTCAAATTTAAAATATTTCTTATAATAGTTATCAATATTTTGCAAAACTAAGTAAAAGCATGTAAAAATATCAAATGCATTTATCAAAGTTGGAGTTTCTGCTTACTTATCTTATCTCTCGATAAGTTAGCTCTATTCCCAGTCCCAAATGAGAATCGTCACTCGTGTCATTTTATCATCAATACCTACGTCAATACCTCATATATTTATCGTAAAGAATCGGGCGTGCAAAATAATGAAAATAGGAAGGATCCCTCTCGGAACCGCGCGCGAAATTTCGGTCTTTCGATTGTCGCGGGATCGAGGCCCTCGCCGCTTCAATCGAGCGTGTTCCGCGAACGGGTGATCGATCGCTGTTCCCGGGAGAGCCTCCGTTTCCGCGAACGGAAACCGCCGGACGATTGCCGAGTTTCGATCGGCACTCACCGCGATCGAAAGTGGCCGCCAGGACGACGAAGACGAGGCCGATGATCGGCGCGGCTCGGTACGCGATCATGATCGTCGCGATCGCCGGACCATGTGCTCGTGGCTCGTGCCCGGGGGGTGTCTAATCGCGTCGCACGATAGGTGCTCCCGTCGCCGTCGCCGTCGTCGCCGTCGCCGGGGAAAGGATTGGACAGCGTGCGAGTGTACGCGTTCGCCTCTCTCCGTCGTCGTCTTCGTCTTCGTCGTCGTCGCCGTCGTCCTCGTCGTCGTCGTTGCCGCCGTCGCCGCCTCCCGCGTCAAGCGGCCGGGATAAGAGCGCGGACACTTCCGTTCCCTTCAGGGACGGTGATCCGGGTCGCGCGCCTCACCGTTCGCCACCTCACCCGGACGCATAGCAACCGACTGACGCGCGTTACGCGACCGAGTCACCGAGTTTCCCTCGGCACTCTCTATATCCTCACGCTATGCGGCAGATCCACCCCCTCCTCGAACTCCCCCGCGATGCGCTCGCCGCCGTACCGTGCCGCGCCGATGCATTCGTCGATGGTGCACGCGCCGTTTTCCTTTCCTCGTCGCCTTCCAAACGACCTCACGTTGCCACTCGCGGGGGTGCTCGGGGGTGCGCACCCCCGAGCGTGCAATCGCTCCGGCAATCCTCCTCTCCGCATCGACATTATTAAAAATGCTATAAATTCGCCGCGATACACTTTCGTTCGACCCCTTGTAGTCTCGTGTTAAGGAGATAGATTCGTGATACAGTTAAAGACACGATAAGAATCAATTCGAAACATCTAAAAAATATTGTATTGTTATATAATTATAAATTCTATAATTTTTGTAATTAATTAAGCAGTGTAAAGGATTAGTAGAAATATTTTTAAAGAGAACACGACGCCTCCGGTTTAAATAAAGTTAAAAAAAATATATCCTATTTAAAAAATATTATCCTGTGCGTGTTCTTTCACGGCTGACTACCGAATATTTTAATTTTAGTTAGTTTTCTATACATACATATACGTGTGCACATCACCTGCATCCTTTTACAACGTGCTACGATATCTCGCGGCAGTTTCCGCTTAGAACTATCGGCTTCTCGGTACTTTGCTGTTCGCACACGTACTGTCCTAATTTCCTCGATTTATATTCCTGTCAACAATATGTATCATAATATAATTTTACATCACAATATAATTTAAACATCACAATAATTTAAAAAATAATATAATTTTTATTTAAAAAAATTATATTATTTTTATTTAAAAAAATTATATTATTTTTTATAAAAAAAAATTATAGACTTTGTAGAAGATAGAAGAAAAAAACAAATTACTGTATTATGTTTCTGGCTCATACACTCATTTTGTTAGAGAAAACAAAATATGTATAAGTAACGTCCTGCCAATAACTAATACTGATAATTTTAAAATTGTAGATCATACGTGCAGATTTTGTAGATATATACCTATATATACTACGTTTACGCGAGCGTTACTTCTGTAGCTACTTACGATAATTCACGCCGCGTAAACAAAGGGTCTCTGCTAAAGAGACCCCTGTCTACGCGGAGTAAATTATCGTAAGCTTACTACAACACTTATTCTAAAATCTAAATGAATAATTAATTATATCGTAAGTTACCTACAGAAGTAACGCTCGCGTAAACGTAGTATCATGCAGTCACATGAGCTAATTAATTCCTCTATTACCTTTTATCACATATTGTATAAAAAATACGAGCATCACGTTATAATTGGGAAAATCATCGCGCGAGAAGAAAGATATGTTAGTAATCAGCGAACGTGAGAAAATATTTTATTTGGAAACTCGAACCAAGAGGGTTGGAGGCTAGGCCAACGATAACCTGTCTCGTTAAAAATTGTTTAAAAAATCATAAAAAACCTAAAAGCCGAACTTCAGACCATGGTTTGACCTCGAGTTGCAGCATTCATCTCGACTTATATCTTCCTTCTTCTTCTTGTATTAGATAATTAGATTATCTTCGAATCTTCAATCTAAAATCTAAGTGTAGTTCGGACATGAACCGTAGCAGCCGTAGCACGGACACGAACCATAAAACCATTACCGAGCGTAAAGCCTGTATCACACTACGGGTTTGGATTGGTCGGCATGTTCAGCAGATCAAGCTGCTGAGTAGCAGTCGAATGTGATTGGCTCTTACTTTTAGAACCAACCAATCAACGCAGAGTGTTGATAAGACGAACTCTATGTCTGCTGAACGCGGCCAATGAGATGTCCGTGTGATCCGCGCGCGCTCTTCTTGATTTCGCGCGCGTCGGCACTGTTGGCAGCAGTGTCGAC
>JASTWP010000974.1:15000-97431 GCA_030770255.1 Temnothorax ravouxi | reverse complement strand
CTAAGCCTACTCATCACACTGCGATTTCCAATTCTTGGCTTGATGTGCTTGTTGTGGATGATATGAACAAAATTATATCATTTACTAAATCTCAGAGTCCTTTCATTGTCGGTCATGATCTTTTGGAATTGTCTACGTCACTTAGCTCTAAACATAGGCCGGTGTGCTCTATTTCTCGGCGTAACTATAGAGAAATCGTCGACTCTGAGTTCTGTGATTACCTTAAATCCATTGCTGGCACTGTGCGATCTGAAATTGAGAGTGTGTCAGAAGACACTAATGTGGACGGTTTGTGTGGAGTGCTGTCTGGTGCCTTGTTGGGGGCACTTGATATCTTTACCCCTATTCGCAATATTATTATTAGGAAGCCACCTGTGCAGTGGCTAACTCCTGCATTGATTGCTCGTCTGCGTACTCGTGATCAGCTGTATAAGCGTACTAAACGGGCCAATAGTCTCCTAGGTTATGCTTCCTACAGACTCTTCCGAAATAAACTCAATGTGGATATTAGGCGTGCCAAAGTCGAATTTTATTACAAGTCTCTCATTGGTATTATTGACCCTGCCAAATTGTGGAGAGAACTTGCTCGACTGGGGCTTGCAAAATCTACTCTCACCTCTCCATTACATTTCTTCTCATCTAATCGGTTGAACTTGTATTATGCGTCTGTTTCCAATGCTCAGCCTATATGTCTTCACTCTGACTTCATCTTTGCCACTGCTTCAGTCTTGCGACCTTCTGATCGTCCTCAGTTTGTGTTCTCTTCCGTCTCGCCTGAGTCAGTTTTTAAGCTTATGTCTTTGCGACCTCTCCACTACTATGCTTCTGATTCTGATGGTCTCCCATTGTTTGTCCTGCGCACTGCTTGGCCTGTTGTGTCGCCACTGCTTGTTTCTTTGTTTAATCGATCGTTAGACACTTCATCGTTTCTATCTGAATGGAAAAAGGCATACATTCGCTCGCTCTCAAAAATTCGTACACCACTATCCCCGTCAGATACCAGACCTATTGCGAATTTACCTGAAATGTCTAAACTATTGGAACGAATTGTGGCTGCGCAGATATTGGACTACCTAAACAAGTATGACATTCTGAATTCTAGACAGTCTGCGTATCGCTCAAGGTATAACACTCAATCTGCGCTTCTACGGGTTTGCAACGATATCAAGCAGGGGATTGATGAGGGGCTTATTACAATTATGATACTTTTTGATTTTAGCAAAGCATTTGATACAGTCTCCCATCTGCTACTACTCATTAAACTTAAACGGATCGGCTTCTCTGACGCTGTCCTAAACTGGATTTTCTCCTACCTAACCAGCCGGTCTCAAGCAGTTATTGATGACGAGGGCAATCTTTCAGACTGGATATTCACTTCGTCTGGAGTCCCTCAAGGTTCCGTGCTTGGCCCTCTGTTGTTTTCATGATATATTAATGATATTTATAAGATTTTACGTTATGCATTTTATATCATCTTTGCAGATAATGTTCAAATTTACTGCTTATGTTCACCTGCTAATATTCTTCAGGCTCTGAAATTGATCACATGTGATGCCAATGCTATCTTTGATTATGCTAATATTAATGGACTAAAACTACCCCGCTAAATCTAAGGTTATTATCTTTGGAAGTCATGCTTATGTTAATAGCATTGATCTTGGTAGTCTTCCACCTATTATTGTGAATGATACGCCCCTACCATTTGTTAATGAGGTTAGGAATTTGGGTGTAATTTTTATGTCTAACTTTTCATGGATGAGACATATCTCGTTCTCACAAAGAGTGCATTTTGCGTTGAATAATTTGAAGTTCAACAAAAACTCTCTTTCCACCATACTTAGGATTAAACTTGTCACTACCTTAATCATACCTCATATTGATTATTGTTGTCTTGTATATCATGATTTGAGCAGCGAATTGAATACAAAATTGCAAAGGCTCGTCAACTGCTGTATTCGTTTCATCTACGACCTTAAGCGTAATGAACATATTACACCATATCGACGTCAGTTGAGGTGGCTTTCAGTGGAAAATAGAAGACATTACTTTTTCGGATGTCAGATCTATCGTATTCTGCATATGTATGCTCCTTTATATCTACGTGAGCTTTTTCCTCCTCCTGATCCAACACTTAGGAAATCTGACCGATTAGCTGCTTCGTCCACTCAAACGTTCCATATCCCTGCTCACAGAACTGTCGCTCTCAGAAATTCCTTCCAACTTTCTTCTATTTATTTCTGGCATTCGCTTCCTAGTACAATCACTTCAGCTTCTTCATTTGCATCATTTAAGAGCCTGCTTTCTGCGTTTTTGCTGTCGTCTGAATCAGAGTGATGAGCTTTTGTTCTTTGTTCCTGTGCACTTCCTGTGAGTGTACTCTTCTACTATTTTTGTTTGCGTTATGTTTCTCTTATAGGTTTAAGCTGCGTTAGTTGTAAGTAGCGCTAGTTTTAAGTGCGTTAGTTGTAAGTGGGCTTGTTGCCTTATTGTTATTGCGAGAGAGCATGTGCTTGCAGTTATATTTTCTATGTATCCTTTGCCCTGTAGCCATTGTTTGGGCATAATAAATGATCAATCTCTCTCTCTCTCTCTCTCTCTCTCTCTCTCTCTCTCTCTCTCTCTCTCTCTCTCTCTCTCTCTCTCTCTCTCTCTCTCTCTCTCTCTCTCTCTCTCTCTCTCTCTCTCTCTCTCTCTCTCTCTCTCTCTCTCTCTCTCTCTCTCTCTCTCTCTCTCTCTCTCTCTCTCTCTCTCTCTCTCTCTCTCTCTCTCTCTCTCTCTCTTCTTTTGTTTCTCCTCTCCGCTTCTTCACACCGGATCAGTTAAATGCTCACTATGCTTCGGTCTCCCGTGCACCGCCGCTGAGTTATGACGATTTTATCTTAGCTACCTCTCGTTCCGCTCGCCCACCTGAACGTCCTGAGTTCGTCTTTTCTCCGATACTGCCTCGTATGATTTTCAAGCATATTATGGCTGGACCTGCCAACTCTTACGCTTCTGGTTCAGATGGCATTCCGCTGCATGTTCTGCGTATGGCCTGGCCTAGCATTTCATCATGGCTCACTACACTTTTCAATCATTCACTGGAGTCTTCCATGTTTCCTTCTGAGTAGAAACGGGCCTTAATTCGCCCACTGTCTAAGATTCGCACTCCGTTGTCCCCGTCAAATACGCGACCGATTGCCAACTTGCCTAAACTTTCTAAAATCCTTGAAAGGATAGTTGCCGAACAGATCACCGCCTATCTAAATGAGCATAATATTCTGGATCCTAGACAATCGGCATATCGCTCTGGTCACAGCACGCAGTCTGCTCTTTTACGTGTATGTGATGATATCAGGGAGGCGATTGATAAGCGACTTGTTACCATTATGATCCTGTTCGACTTCAGCAAGGCGTTTGACACGATCTCGCATCTTCATCTACTCATCAAGCTGGCAAAAGTTGGTTTTTCTGCTGACGTGATTGCCTGGATCTTCTGGTACTTAACAGACCGCTCTCAGGCTGTGGTTGATGATGAGGGCAATTGCTCCGACTGGCTATCAATGTCCCTGGGTGTTCCTCAGGGTTCGGTGCTAGGTCCTCTGCTGTTCTCCCTTTTCATTAACGACATCAGCAAGGCTAAGTCTCTCTCAAACCACATGCTTTTTGCTGACGACTTGCAGATATATTTCTCAAGTCCACCTGCTGATATTATTCGCGGCCTTGAGTTGATCTCCAGAGATGCCTGCGCCATTTTTAAATATGCTACTGCAAACGGCCTTAAACTTAATCTTGCTAAATCCAATGTCATCATTTTTGGCAGTCAGACTCATGTTAGTAATATCGACACTACCACTCTACCACCGATAGTTATTAACCAAATGCCTCTCCCTTTTGCTAGCGACGTGAAAAACTTGGGTGTAATCTTAATGTCCAACCTATCATGGAAGAGGCATGTCCTACATGTCTCACAGAAAGTTCACCACGCACTGTACAAGCTTAAATTTAACAAGAACTCTCTGCCTACTGCACTTAGAATCAAACTTGTCACTACTCTTGTCTTACCACATATTGATTATTGCTGCCTTGTTTATCATGGTTTAAGTGGCGAGTTGGATACTAAATTGCAGAGACTTGTTAATTGCTGCATAAGATTTATTTTTAATCTCAGGCGAGATGAGCATATCACTCGTTTCAGGCGTCGTTTGGGGTGGCATTCGGTCAGAAACAGAAGGCTCTATTTTCTTGGCTGCCAAACCTACCGTGTTCTCAATGCACAATCTCCTTCCTATCTTCAGGAACTTTTCACTCTTCCTGATTCAGCCTTGAGAAGATCTGACCGCTTAGCCTCATCCTCTCTTACATTTCATATTCTTCTCCATAGAACCGTTACCTACCGCAATTCTTTCCGACTGTCCGCAATGTACTTTTGGCACTCTCTCCCTGATAATATCAAATCTGCGTCTTCTCTTGGCTCTTTTAAGAACCTCCTTCGTCCGTATTTATTTGCATTGGAGTCTGACTGATATTGCATGCTTTCTGTTCGCTGCTTACTGTTCGGCACATTTGCGAGTATGTGTCCTTCTATGTTGAATATTCACCCTAGATTAGTATTATGAATTGTGTTTCAGCTTTATAGCAATACTTGTAAACAATTTTATTATTATGCTCTGATATTTGCGTCGTTGAACTGTTAGCTCTAAGATTAGTATTAAAATGTTTAGTCTAAGTTTATTTGTGATACTTCGTATATGATTGCGTTTTGTATTCTGTTCATGCTTACTCCTACTTTGCCCTTTAGCCTACGCTTGGGCATAATAAAAAATCAATCAATCAATCAATCAATCTCTCTCTCTCTCTCTCTCTCTCTCTCTCTCTCTCTCTCTCTCTCTCTCTCTCTCTCTCTCGCAGCGCCAAGTTTTTTGACAAGAAAAATTTATGTATTTTAATAAAACATTTTAATTTTGTACTGTTACCTCTGTAATTCTTTGCGATGCGATTAAATCTTTTAAAATACATATATAAACTTTGTATTTAAATACCTTGTACTTCCTTGTCGGGTTTAAATATTTTAATAAAATATTTGTATTTTGTATTGTTACCTCTGTAATTCTTCACCTCGAAAAAACCTAAGTAAAAAGTGGTAGACCGTAATCTTTGTATCTCGAAAAATACACCAAGAAAAAAAATTTATAATCCCAAGAAATATTTAGTTCGATACGTTCAACTAAACATTTTAGTTAGTCAACTAGGTATTAGTTGTTTGAACAATTTATTTCGTATTTTTAATCAAGAATTAATTAATTCAACTAATGTTTAGTTAACTAACTAAAATGTTTAGTTGAACGTATCGGACAAAATATTTCTTAGGATTGACAAATTTTTTATCTCAGTGTATGTTCTCTCTGTAATTGGCGCTGTAATTTAAAAAGAAATATCATTTTTTTTGTAATTGTAATAGATCACTTGAAGCACGACTCATTTTTGATAAGGTAACGTAATTTTGTGATGTGTATCACTTGAGTTATAATTTTTTGGAAATAAAAATACTACTGCTTAGGTTTTTTCGAGATTTTTCGAGATACAAAAATTACGTCTACCACTTGTTACCGGTTTTTTTTAGGTAAATATACTACTGCTTAGGTTTTTTCGAGATTTTTTGAGATGAAAAAAGATTACGTCTACCACTTGTTACTTAAATTTTTTTTAGGTATAATATTACCACTGTTTTTTCGAGGTAACAACATACATATATACACTACTACGCGTGTACTTGGCGCCTTTCTTTACCTTTTTTTTAAAAAAGGTAAAGTACAAATATCATGCCTTTTTGTAGTATTACGCATTTTATAAACAGTATGTACAGGGTGTTATTTCGAGATATAATACTACCACTGTCTTTTTAATACATATGTACTACTATGCGTGTACTTGGCGCATTTTTTACCTTTTTTGAAAAAGGTAATTTTGTACGGATATCACGCCTTTTTGTATTCAGGCTTGATTTATAAGAATCGACTTGAAAATTCCCTAGCGGCAGAAATAAAACTATGTCATGACATAATAAAAATTTATCCAATTTTTATTATGTCTAGACATAATTTTAATTTGTCCAATTTTTATTATGTCTAGACATAATTTTAATTCAGCGAATTTTTATTATGTCATGACATAGTTTTAGTTCTGCCGCTAGGGAATTTTCAAGTCGATTCTTATAAATCAAGCTTGAATTCGATGTCTAGGTATCCCAGGTGGCCGATGACGGGTTCCAAATAGTGCGCTCCATAGTTTTCGGTGTCCAGGTGTAATCTCGAAAAATCTCGAAAAAACCCAAGCAGTAGTATTTTTATTTCCAAAAAATTATAACTCAAGTGATACACATCAAAAAAATTATGTTATTACAAAATACAAAAAAGAATTAATATCTCTTTTTAAATTACAGCGCCAATTACAGAGAGAATATACACTGAGAATCTTTGTATCTCGAAAAATTTCGAAAAAACCTAAGCAGTAGTATTTTTATTTTCAAATATGTATGTTGTTACCTCGAAAGAAAACAGTAGTAATATTATTACAATCACAAAAAAGAAATGATATCTCTTTTTAAATGACAGCGCCAATTACAGAGAGAACATACACTGAGAAAAAAATGTGTTAATCTCAAGAAATATTTAGTCCGATACGTTCAACTGAACATTTTAGTTAGTTAACTAAACATTAGTTAAATTAATTAATTAAAGAAACGAAATAAATTGTTGAAATAACTAATATTTAGTTAACTAACTAAAATGTTTAGTTGAACGTATCGAACTAAATATTTCTTGGAATTAACAATTTTTTTTCTCAGTGTATTTTTCGAGATACAAAGATTAGGTTTTTTCGAGGTATAATATTACCACTGTTTTTTTTTTCGAGGTTATAATATTACAAAGAATTATTTTAATCACAAAGAATTAAAGAGGTAACATTATAAAATAAAAATATTTAATTAAAATAAAATAAATAAATTTTTCTTGTATAAAACTTGGCGCTGCTTTTTTAAGGTCAATCCAGAAAACTTGCATAGGTGCATAAACATATACATAAAGAGATGGATAGGTAGGTCTATTTCCTTTTGCACATATATATGAACCAATCAATTTCTTACGCTTATGTTTATGCGCTATGCAAATTTGTCTGGATAAAGCGGGGAACACAGACTTTTGCATAACACATAATACGTAAGGTCCATACATATGTGGATAAGGAAATAGACCAATCAATTTTCTTATGCTTACGCATTATGCGTTGTGCAGAAGTGTGGGCTCCCCGCTTAAGAGCCTCCGCACAAGACTCTCGTATGATAGCGTATGATAACGTAACGTAGATCAACGCACAAGAAACGTATTCACGTATAACGCCGTAACCGATACGTTTCTTGTGCGTTGACCCACATTTCGTTACACTACATTGCTATAAAAAAGTCTTGTGCGGAGGCTCTAAACCTTAAAAAAGCAGCGCCAAGTTTTTTACAAGAAAAATTTATTTATTTTATTTTAATTAAATATTTTTATTTTATAATGTTACCTCTTTAATTCTTTGTGATTAAAATAATTCTTTGTAATATTATAACCTCGAAAAAAAAACAGTGGTAATATTATACCTCGAAAAAACCTAATCTTTGTATCTCGAAAAATACACTGAGAAAAAAAATTGTTAATTCCAAGAAATATTTAGTTCGATACGTTCAACTAAACATTTTAGTTAGTTAACTAAATATTAGTTATTTCAACAATTTATTTCGTTTCTTTAATTAATTAATTTAACTAATGTTTAGTTAACTAACTAAAATGTTCAGTTGAACGTATCGGACTAAATATTTCTTGAGATTAACACATTTTTTTCTCAGTGTATGGTTCTCTCTGTAATTGGCGCTGTCATTTAAAAAGAGATATCATTTCTTTTTTGTGATTGTAATAATATTACTACTGTTTTCTTTCGAGGTAACAACATACATATTTGAAAATAAAAATACTACTGCTTAGGTTTTTTCGAAATTTTTCGAGATACAAAGATTCTCAGTGTATATTCTCTCTGTAATTGGCGCTGTAATTTAAAAAGAGATATTAATTCTTTTTTGTATTTTGTAATAACATAATTTTTTTGATGTGTATCACTTGAGTTATAATTTTTTGGAAATAAAAATACTACTGCTTGGGTTTTTTCGAGATTTTTCGAGAAACAAAGATTACATCTACCACTTGTTACTTCGGTTTTTTCGAGGTAAAGATACTACTGCTTAGGTTTTTTCAAGATTTATCGAGATACAAAGATTACGTCTACCACTTGTTACTTCGGTTTTTTGAGGTAAATATACTACTGCTTATAGGTTTTTTCGAGATTTTTTGAAATGCAAAGATTACGTCTACCATTTGTTACTTAGATTTTTTTGAGGTATAATATTACCACTGTTTTTTTTTCGAGGTAACAACACATATACACTACTACGCGTGTACTTGGCGCCTTTCTTTACCTTTTTTTTAAAAAAGGTAATTTTGTACAGATATCATGCCTTTTTTGTAGTATATAAGATTACCTTATGCATGGACTATGAATTCATAATATCTTAAGACAATCTTTGTTGAATAAGTTGATCTTCATTAAGATGATCTTAAGCATTTCGTTGAGAACGGACTATGAATACCGCCCATAGACTACGTTTACATGGCACTGTTGATCAGGTTTTATAACATCGGTAGTTCTTAGGCCAGTCAATCACAACTATTCCATTCTTCTGAAGAATGATTACGATTGGTCTTCCTGACAACTACCGATGTTATAAAACCCGATTAACGGTGTCATGTAAACGTAGTGCAAATTGAATCATATATTATATATTTAATTGCCTGCTCATTAAATATAAAGTGCAAACACATAAAAATTGTATATTTTTCTATACTTAAATGCAATAGGAAGAAATAATTAAACAAGTATCCTTGCATAGGAATATTATGCATAATTTTTACAAAAGATATTTAAGATTCGCGCAATTGAGATATATAATAAAATTAATAACGATTCTATAAATCTTAGGTATATGTTAATAATACGACATGATCTTTTTAATCATGAAACTTACAAACTAACGGAAAAAGTACACTACTACGCGTGTACTTGGCGCCTTTCTTTACCTTTTTTTTAAAAAAGGTAATTTTGTACAGATATCATGCCTTTTTTGTAGTATTACGCATTTTATAAACAGTATGTACAGGGTGTTATTTCGATACAAAGATTACGTCTACCACTTGTTACTTCGGTTTTTTTTAGGTACGTTTTACGTTCATTCGAAAACAAATTATGTGTACACATAATAAAAATCGTATGAATTAAAATTATGTGTATACACATAATAAAAATGCGGACTTATTTTTATGTCAGACATAATTTTAATTTGTCCAGTTTTTATTATGTCTAGACATAATTTTATTTCAACTAATTTTTATTATGTCATGACATAATTTTAGTTCTGCCGCTAGGGAATTTTTAAGTCGATTCTTATGAATCAAGCTTGAATTCGATGTCTAGGTATCCCAGGTTGCCGATAACGGGTTACAAATAGTGCGCTCCATAGTTTTCGGTGTCCAGGTGTAATAATACGTTGAATTCGTTGTCTAGGTGTCCCACGTTGCCGATGACGAGATCCACATAGTGCGCTCCGTAGTTTTCGGTGTCTACGTGTATTAATACCTTATATTCAATATCTACGTATCCCACATTCGGATTTAAAGTTATTAATACACCTAGTCACCAAAAACTACGAATCGCACTATGTGGACCTCGTCATCGGCAACCTGGAACACGTAGACATCGAACTCGAGGTATTATTACACCTAGACACCAAAAACTACGGAGCGCGTTATCTGGACCTCGTCATCAGCAACCTGGGACACCTAGACATCAATTTCAAGGTATTAATACACGTAGACACCGAAAACTACGGAGCGCACTATGTAGATTCCGTCATCGGCAACCTGGGACACGTGGACATCGAATTCAAGATATTAATACACGTAGACACCGAAAACTACGGAGTTCACTATCTAGACATCGTCATCGGCAACCTGGGACACCTAGACATCGCATTCAACGTATTATTACACCTGGACACCGAAAACTACGGAGCTCACTATCTAGACATCGTCATCGGCAACCTGGGACACCTAGACATCGCATTCAACGTACGATTACACCTGGACACCGAAAACTATGAAGCGCACTATCTGAATCCCGTCATCGGCAACCTGGGACTTGTGGACATCGAATTTAAGGTATTAATACACGTAGACACCGAAAACTACGGAGCGCACTATGTGGACCTCGACATCGGCAACCTGGGACACCTAGACATCGCATTCAACGTATTATTACACCTGGACACCGAAAACTACGAAGCGCACTATGTGGACCTTGTCATCGGCAACCTGGGACACGTGGACATCGAATTTAAGGTATTAGTACACGTAGACACCGAAAACTACGGAGCGCACTATGTGGACCTCGACATCGGCAACCTGGGACACCTAGACATCACATTCAACGTACGATTACACCTGGACACCGAAAACTATGAAGCGCACTATCTGAATCCCGTCATCGGCAACCTGGGACACGTGGACATCGAATTCAAGGTATTAATACACGTAGACACCGAAAACTACGGAGCGCACTATGTGGACCTCGACATCGGCAACCTGGGACACCTAGACATCGCATTCAACGTATTATTACACCTGGACACCGAAAACTACGAAGCGCACTATGTGGACCTCGTCATCGGCAACCTGGGACACGTGGACATCGAATTTAAGGTATTAGTACACGTAGACACCGAAAACTACGGAGCGCACTATGTGGACCTCGACATCGGCAACCTGGGACACCTAGACATCGCATTCAACGTACGATTACACCTGGACACCGAAAACTATGAAGCGCACTATCTGAATCCCGTCATCGGCAACCTGGGACACGTGGACATCGAATTCAAGGTATTAATACACGTAGACACCGAAAACTACGGAGCGCACTATGTGGACCTCGTCATCGGCAACCTGGAATACGTAGACATCGAATTCAACGTATTATTACACCTGGACACCGAAAACTATGAAGCGCACTATCTGTGCTTCGTCATCGGCAACCTGGGATACCTAAACATCGAATTCAAGCTTGATTCATAAGAATCAATATATATTATATAAATACTTAATTTAGCTAAATAGAAATCTTCCTTCTGACCGATAAGTCTATCGACCTTTAATAATTTACCTACTAGATCGTTCGAAATACGCGCGCGATATCGAAACTGGCGATACCTGCGCCGCCAGTGTCGAAAAAGTGAAAGGGACATTTTCTCTGATCACGTGATCACACAGATCGGCGTTAGGAGGAGGAGGAGGAGGAGGAGGAGGAGGAGTATCTTAATAAAAAATTTTCACATTTGGACTTTGCGTCGCAATATCTCCGCTCGTAGGGCACGTAGCGGAAAATTATACAGGAGATACCCCCCTTATTTTGACCCCAACTATCGATTAAGCCTACTTAGAACTTGATCCGTTCACTCGTTATCGAGATCTCAACATCTCGGGTACTCGCAACCCGTCGCGTCGCGTAAAAAAGTCACGGTGCGGTCTCGCTCCGCGTGTACTTGGCGCGAGACACTACCGTGTCTCTTGATAATACGTTGAATTCGATGTCTAGGTGTCCCACGTTACCGATGACGAGGTCCACATAGTGCGCTCCGTAGTTTTCAGTGTCTACGTGTATTAATACCTCGAATTCAATATCTACGTGTCCTACATTCGGATTTAAAGTTTATTAATGCACCTAGACACCAAAAACTACGAAGCGCACTATGTGGACCTCGTTATCGGCATACGTTAGGCATATTGATGTTTGTCTTTTGCCGCCTATTACTGTAAACCAGGTACCTCTTCCTTTTGTAAGTGAAGTGAGGAATTTGGGCGTTATGTTCACGTCTACTCTCTCTTGGAAGAAACACATTCTGCATGTCTCACAGCAAGTCCATCATGCACTATATAAACTAAAATCTAGATGAGCGTAAAAAAAAAGTATAAGCGTTCGAGTTCCCTGGAAACCTCTAGCAGGGAGATAGGATTTGGAACGCAAAGAGCACCGCAGTTGCGGCGGTGTCCGGATCTTCCCCTCGGACCTTGAAAATCCAGGAGAGGGCCACGTGGAGGTGTCGCGCCGGTTCGTACCCATATCCGCAGCAGATCTCCAAGGTAAAAAGCCTCTAGTCGATAGACTAATGTAGGTAAGGGAAGTCGGCAAATTGGATCCGTAACTTCGGAATAAGGATTGGCTCTGAGGAGCGGGGCGTGTCGGGGCTTGGTCGGGAAGCGGGTCTGGCTGACGTGCCGGGCCTGGGCGAGGTGAACCGATCGGCGTTCTCGCGCCGGTCTCGGGGATCCGAGCTCGGTCCCGTGCCTTGGCCTCCCGCGGATCTTCCTTGCTGCGAGGCTTCCGCGGCGGCGCGTACGCCGTCGCGGTCGTCCTCTTCGGCCGCCATTCAACGCTCAGCTCAGAACTGGCACGGACTAGGGAAATCCGACTGTCTAATTAAAACAAAGCATTGCGATGGCTCTCGCGGGCGTTGACGCAATGTGATTTCTGCCCAGTGCTCTGAATGTCAACGTGAAGAAATTCAAGCAAGCGCGGGTAAACGGCGGGAGTAACTATCTAGAAAAATCTAGATCTAGAATGTTATCTAGCCGGAATATGCTGACACATAGACACCAGAGCTGCACTTCGTACAGAGGTCATCAAAGCCTCGTACGACAGGTAGACATCGGCGGCGAACACAAAACGCTGACGTGTAAAAGTGACGTGTAAAGGTGACGAGTCAATTAACTGTCTCTGCCGATATTAGCGGAATGAATGAGGAATACGCCGAGTATCGATGCTCGGCATGTAAGAAGGCGATAAAAACTGAGGTAATTGCATGCAAGTCCTGCGTTAAGCTTTTCTTCCATCCAGGTTGTGTATCTAGGCACAAAATTTATGATAAAAATTAGTGATATTTATGATAATTATTAGTGATGGTGATAAAATAGCTGATATAAATAAAGCAGTGGCAGCAGCAGGAGGAACAACGGGACCTGCAAAAATGAGTCCGGCGACAAACAGCGGGAATAAGGTAGCAGCCGCAAGTGGAACAGGGGATATGGATAGAAAAATAGACTGGCTTGTAATAACAGTGAAAGAATTAAAAGATGAGACAGCATGTAAAAAGGAGATCAAGTCAATGATAAAAGAAATAGTCTGTGAGGAGATGAGAAGCATTAAACAGGAAATAGAAAAATTGAGAAAAATGTTGACGCAAAGGGCATATGGACCATCAGGTGGAGCGACAAGAAAATATAGCGATGTGATTAAAGAAAGAAAGGAAGAAAATATCTTGATTATAAAACCAAAAGTACAAGAGAGTGAAATTACGAAGAAAACAATTAAAGATAAAATTGATATAACCAAGATGGAAATAGGAATTACCAAATTAAGAAAGGGAAGTAAAGGGACGGTGATCTTAGGATGTGAGACAGAAGAAGAGAAGGATAAGCTAAAGGCGACGGTACAAGCGGCAATGGGCGAGGAGGTTAAGGTCTCTGAGCCACAGAAGAGGAAACCAAAGATTAAAATAATTAATGTTGGTGGAGAAGAAATGAAATTGGAGGATAATGAATTGATAGATACAATCAAGAAGCAGAATAGAATTGGCGGAGAATCCTGTATGCACCTAGTGAAAAAAATATTAAGAGGAAAAAATAAGGATACTGAGCAAGAATCCATAATAATTGAAGTGGATGAAAGCACTCATAATTCACTAATAATCAGAGGAAAAATAAATGTAGGATGGCAAAAGTGTCCTATATTTAATTATATTAGTGTTAGAAGATGTTTTAAATGCTGGGGCTATTACCATATTGCCAAGAATTGCACGAGACAGGAAACATGCTATAAATGTGCAGGAAATCATAAGGCAAATGAATGTACGATGGCAAAGAAGAGGTGTGTAAACTGTACCTATAAGAATCAGACGTACAACTTGAAGATAAATGTTGAACACGAGGCGCTGGATTCGGAATGTCCGACATTTAAGAAAGTATTGGAGGAGGAGAAAAAAAGAGCCGGCTGGGAAGATGCAAAATAGCAACCACATAAGGATGAAATTCAACATCAGATTATGAAGAAGGTGAATCCTGCGATTCTAGCGTTATCCGAGACTAGATTGACTGTAGAAATTGAGGATAGTGAGGTCAATGTACCGGGGTATAGTATAGTTAGATGTTATGCTGAAAATAGAAACACAGGAGGAGTACTGTTATATGTTGGGGATGATATTAAATTTAGAATAATTGATAAGAAAAAGATAGTGTCAAACTATTGGTGCGTGGTGGTAGAAATTAGAGAAAATTTGTATAAAGGTATTGTTAGGGATATCGCAAATTCTCGTACTCAAAGTCGATGTCCCTATCGATATATCGGGGCGCCATCAAGCGTTACCGACTGCGTCGTCGGGTTTACTATCTACCATTTATTGTGATCCATGTTCTTCTCAATAGTCTGTCCGTTCTGTTTGGTTATCTCTCTACTCTCGATCATCGCGAACGCGGAGGCAAATTACTTTGTATCGAATCGTTTCGTTCATTCATTTTATGTTAAACGTATTCTTCCAATAAACACAAGAGATACATTCGGCTTTACATCCGTCTCGTTTTCTCGGTCGTTACCTATCCCTGCATAGCTCAAACAGGTTATGGGCCCAGAGCCGCAACGACAAAGTGAAGAAATACTTTTTCATATCTAAATTTGCTGAATCCACGCGAGAGTTTCTTTGTTCTTTCCGGGCGTGATACGTCGTGAACGCGATATATCGACCGTGACGCGTCATAAGTAAATCATCGTCGTTAAAGTGCGTTCCGCGAATAAATCGACGATGGCACAGACAAATACAATTAACTCTACGCGATTAGAAACGCTAACCAAGGACAATTATGATACTTGGGTGATACAAGTGGAAGCATTACTCGTTAAGAACGATAACTGGAGCTACGTGAGTGGCGAGAGGCCATGCCCGAAATCTCGTGGCGATGCCGACGACGCAGCAACTCGAGCAGCCATCGCAGCGTGGGAGAACGAGGATCGCAAGGCAAAATCTGACTTAATCCTAGCTATAAATCCCTCTGAGTTGAAGCAGATACGTGGTTGTAAAACGTCCAAAGATGTGTGGGATAAATTAAAATCCATATACGACTCGAAAGGTCCCGCGCGCAAAGCAACGTTACTCAAACGCCTTATTCAAACAAAAATGTCGGAAGGCGGGGACGTTAAGACACACATCGCTCAATTTTTCGATGCCGTCGATAAGCTAGAATCCATGGATGTTCAGATCAACGGAGATCTTCTCTCGATCATGCTTCTCTATAGCCTACCTAGCAGTTTCGAGAACTTTAGATGCGCGATAGAATCTCGCGACGCGCTGCCAAACGCTGAGCAATTAAAAATAAAAATCGTAGAGGAATACGAAGCGCGAAATCAAGTCACCGTCAACGAATCAGGCGCGATGCTCGCTCACGGCAGGCGCAACCCGAATTCGAAATCCGGCAAGAATAACGCATCGACGTCACATAACGATAAGAACGCGAAAGCACCTTTTCGTCCTAAATACAAATGCTCTTTCTGTAAGATTACCGGCCACAAATATGCTGACTGCCGTAAAAGGAAGACGCAAGAAGCCGAAAAAGCAAACAATACGGAAGCGGAAAGTTTCTTCGCGGAAGTCGCTCAGTATTCGTCATCCGAGCCCGCCAAGGGCGTAGGCGCAAGTCAATGGTGTCTCGACAGCGGGTGCACGTCTCATCTATGCAAAGACGCTCGAATGCTGACAAACTCGATGTCCACACAAAGCGACATCAGGTTAGCCAACAACGCAACAAGTACGGTGGATGCAAAAGGGAACGTAGAACTTCTCACGAGAGTTAATAATAAAACTAAAAGGATTCGACTGGAAAATACCCTGCATGTTCCAGATCTGAGAACCAACCTATTATCTGTAGCCAAGATTGTGGACAAAGGCTATCAAGTCGTATTCGGCTCAAACCAAGCATCCGTAAAGGACATCAAAGGAAATATTAAGCTCACCGCTGAACGTCAAGGTGACTTATATATTCTGAAAAGATCCGGCGAACAAGCTAATACAGTCTCGCAGAAGAAATACTCTGATACCGAAATCTGGCATCAACGCCTCGGCCATCTTAACTTAAGAGACTTACTACTAATGTCGAAAACTCAAGCAGCATCCGGATTCAAGCTGAAGGATAACTCCAAAGTTTCGAACTGCGAAATATGCATCACACAGAAACTAACAAGTTTTCCATTCTCATCTCGAGCTAACAGATCACAGCACCGCCTCGACATCATTTATTCTGATCTCTGCGGACCAATGCGAGTAAATTCAACGGGAGGCGCGCGCTACTTCATGACGCTCATCGACGATCATACAAGATGGTGTCAAGTCTACTTTCTGAAGAGTAAGGATGAAGCAACAAGCAAATTCATCGAATTCAAGAACTTCGTCGAAAATCAGACAGGTCTCAAGGTGAAGGCTTTTCATTCGGACAACGGAAAGGAGTTTTGCAACTCCGCCATGGATCGTATATTGAAGGATTCCGGAATTCAACGACGCCTAACCATTCCGCATACTCCTGAGCAAAACGGGGTAGCCGAGCGGAAAAACAGAACGCTGATTGAAACCGCTCGTTGCCTGCTGGCACAATCCGGACTCCCGACACAATTTTGGGCAGAAGCTATCAACACTGCGAATTACATACGGAATCGTTGCATCACTAAAAGTTTGGATGGATGTACTCCTTACGAACAATGGAAAGGCGAGAAGCCCGACATAAGTCATCTTAGATCATTCGGATGTAAGGTACACGTTCTAAATAAGAATCCGAATAAGGGAAAATTCGAGCCCAGAACCGTCGAAGGCATTTTCGTCGGTTATGCTGACACTTCCAAGGGTTACCGCATCTGGATCGCGAAGGACCGAAAAGTCATTGTCGCAAGGGATGTGAAATTCCTGGATGGATTCGACACGAATAACACTTACGAAGACTTCATAAGTAATGAAACGACAAATGGTCGGACGAAGCTTCTCAATGAAGATGATGACTCACTTCAAAACCTAGGGATAGATATCGCAAACAATGATGAAATGATCCATCGTCGAGCACGCGAAGATCCAGCAGATGCTGATATCACGGCTGAAGATGAAGACGAGGATGACGATCCGCCACCATCTGCAAATGAAGATGACCACTTCAACGAAGATCAACCGCTTGTACGAGGTCCTGGACGTCCACGGAAGATTCGTACCGGGAAACCTGGTCGACCAGCTAAGCAGTACCACATGAAAGGACCGGTTTTGCAACAGAGTCGGCCCGCGACCGTTGAGGAAAATCCCGAAGAAGAGAATATGGCCGAAGATCTGGAGTGGTTCGACGCGCAGTTTGCCATGGCCGCTTCTGAAATATCTCTTTCTCAGGCTGTTTCAGGTCCAGACGGTAATGAATGGCGAGACGCTGTGTATGCCGAGATTAAGTCTCTCGTAAGCAACGACACCTGGACACTCGTTGACAGACCCAATGGCGAAAAGGTGATAGGCTGCCGAACCGTGCTGAGGAACAAATACAAGGCGACCGGAGAGCTGGAACGAAGGAAGGCCCGCGTAGTTGCAAGGGGATTCTCACAACGTCCTGGCGTAGATTTCCACGATACATTCGCCCCGGTTGCAAGACTCAGTTCGTTGAGGGCGCTCATGGCTGCGTCCGTAGAGCAAGGCATGCGGATCTCACAAATTGACATCACTACTGCCTATCTAAATGGCATAATGGACATGTTAGTATACATGGAGATGCCGGAGATGCTACAGGAGATGCTTGAGAGGATCATTGCGACCGAATCTAACGCTGTTCTGATCGAGAAGGCTAAAAAGATGTTGTATGCGCTCAAGAAGGGTAACAAGGTATGCAAGCTCGAGAAGGCAATATACGGCCTTCGTCAGGCAGGCCGTCGATGGTACGAACGACTGGACGAAGCTCTCAAGAAACTTGGACTGACTCCAACCCATGCCGACCCGTGCGTGTACTACGACAAGGAGAAACGAACGCTGGTATTGGTCTACGTAGACGATATTATCATAGCTTCTCGCGATGAAACCCGCATCATTCACTTGAAAGAAGAACTGGCGAAGGTCTTCGTAATCAAGGATCTTGGATACCCAAAATATTGTCTCGGGATTGAAATATCTCGGATCAAGGACGGGATACATCTATCTCAAGCTGGATACATCCGTGACGTTCTAGACAAATTTGGCATGACCGATTGTAAGCCAGTGAAGACACCTCTGGATGCTAGTGTCAAGCTGCATGATGCTGTCAAAGACACGGACGTAGACGAATCAAAACTACCCTATCGCGAACTCCTAGGTTCGCTGATGTACCTGGCACAGGGAACTCGCCCTGATATTGCTCACGCAGTAAGCGCACTAAGCCAATGGTGCACCTCTTTTAAACGAGTCCACTGGACATCTGCCAAGAGGGTACTCAGATACCTCAAAGGCACCATCAACCACGGATTGTACTACACGAAATGTGGAAAGGCCCTTATCGGATATACGGATGCTGATTGGGGCAACTGCGGCCTGGATCGCAGGTCGTACACTGGATCTGTGTTCCTACTAGCCAACGCTGCTATATCGTGAGAGTCGCGAAAGCAAAGAACCGTGGCTCTCTCATCCACTGAAGCGGAGTATACCGCCCTTAGCGATGCTGCAAGGGAAGCCATTTATTTATCTAAACTTCTTTCAGAGATTGGGTTACCATCACTCGGGAAGGTAACACTTCATAACGACAACCAAGGCGCTGCGAAGCTGGCTGTCAACCCGGTCTTCCATTCCAGGTCAAAACACATTGACATTAGATGTCATTTTATTAGACAGGCCCTGACGGATCACCGGATCAACCTCGTCTATACACCCACGGAGGACATGATCGCCGACGTTCTTACCAAGGCACTACCGAGCAGCAAACATTCGTTCTGTACCAATGGACTTGGGATGAAAGACATCGCAGCCTCACGCACTCAAATTTGAGAGAGGGTGTTAGGGATATCGCAAATTCTCGTACTCAAAGTCGATGTCCCTATCGATATATCGGGGCGCCATCAAGCGTTACCGACTGCGTCGTCGGGTTTACTATCTACCATTTATTGTGATCCATGTTCTTCTCAATAGTCTGTCCGTTCTGTTTGGTTATCTCTCTACTCTCGATCATCGCGAACGCGGAGGCAAATTACTTTGTATCGAATCGTTTCGTTCATTCATTTTATGTTAAACGTATTCTTCCAATAAACACAAGAGATACATTCGGCTTTACATCCGTCTCGTTTTCTCGGTCGTTACCTATCCCTGCATAGCTCGCAAATTACTTTGTATCGAATCGTTTCGTTCATTCATTTTATGTTAAACGTATTCTTCCAATAAACACAAGAGATACATTCGGCTTTACATCCGTCTCGTTTTCTCGGTCGTTACCTATCCCTGCATAGCTCGAACAGGTATGATAGCAGTAGTGTATCATTCGCCGAGTGCGTCTAATGGCGATTTCGTGAGATTTTTGCAAGATACGATTGAAGATTTAATAATAAAGTATGACTGTATAGTGATAGAGGACTTCAATATAGATATAATGGTAGATTCATTTTATACAAAGAAATTATTAACGGTGATGCAAAACCTAGGGATGAAGCAATACGTTGATTGTCCAACGAGAGTTACAAAAGATAGTCGAACGATGATAGATTTAATTTTTTCAAATAAAGAAGTAAAGGTACAAGTAAATGAGAAACCTAAATTAACGGACCATGCATGGCTAAAAGTAGAATTTAATATGAACAAAAAAAACTTGCACATTGCTTCTTCATAGTTTTTAAGTGTGCAAATAGAAACTTGCACATTGCTTCTTCATAGTTTTTAAGTGTGCAAGTAGAAACCTGCACATTGCTTCCTCATAGTTTTTAAGTATGCAAGTAGAAACCTGCACATTGCTTCGTTATTTTATTTAAGTGTGCAAGTAGAAACCTACGCTCACAAATCTTCCTCTATGAGTAAGCTTTTATTTTATTTGATGTATAATTATTAGTATTTATTTGTTTTGGCTTTAGTATTTATTTGTTTTGGTTTCCTCATAGAGGAAGCTTTGTGAGCGAAGGTTTCTACTTGCACACTTAAAAACTATGAGGAAGCAATGTGCAAGTTTCTACTTGCACACTTAAAAGCTATGAGGAAGCAATGTGCAAGTTTCTACTTGCACACTTGTTTACTGTCCTAAAACATCATTTTTTGAGGTTTGAATTTCTCTGAAACTTCTAACGTTTGTAACTCCAGAACTAATTAACCAAATCTTAATTCATTATATATAAAATAGGGGTAAAAAAAATTGAAAAATTTAATAGAATTAGAAAACTATAACCTGATATCTCAATATTGCGAAAGCTAGAGCAACCACGGACATTTCTAAAAAAATTTAAAGTTTTTTAAAAAAGAATTTCCTTTATCGATTGTCGCCAAATTCAATACCAACATTCCTTGAATGATTTTACAGATTTTACAGACAACTAAAATGACTGACTTATAATATGTGATATAAAATAAATAACCTCGTACTGTTATAGACAAATCTCACGATAATACATGAAGCAAGCTACGTGACGCATAAACGAGATGATCAATCAGTACCGCGCATACCAACAACGTCAACATTTCAATACATTTATGTTCGATTGATATTGATTGAATTTTTTTAATGGAACATCGAATTATTATACGTATTAATGTAGTTTTACGTAGATACGTGAAAAAAATGGAATAACTGAATAATAAGTATTTATTTTGAATTTAAGTATTTCTTTACTAAATATAATATAATATTGGCATATCATATAATATATACATAACGTATGTATATATAATTAAATAAAATACTTATGGTTATGAAATTTCAGTTTTCGTGGACGGTATGGATGACCTACTCCTAAATGTAATGTTAAAATACGAAAAAAGAGGTTGCAGAAAAAGAATGTAAATCACTCTCTCTCTCTCTCTCTCTCTCTCTCTCTCTCTCTCTCTCTCTCTCTCTCTCTCTCTCTCTCTCTCTCTCTCTCTCTCTCTCTCTCTCTCTCTCTCTCTCTCTCTCTCTCTCTCTCTCTCTCTCTCTCTCCCCCCTTCTCTCTCTCCCTCTCTCTCCCTCTCTCCCTCCCCCCCTCTCTCTCTCTCTCTCTCTCTCTCTCTCTGGAGTAAGTATCAACTGTGTCACGCTGTGTGCTTGTTCCTGTTTCGAGTGGATCTATTTTCTGCCGTGAGCGGCCTTCGGGCCTTTTTGTTGCAGATATTAGCATGTCTTTTGATGCTTGCCACGTGCAATTGCTGTCTTTCTGATGCTTGCTACCAAATAAGAACATTCTGTGAGAAATATCATCGCCTGTTAGTCGAAGTCTAGACTGTTCCTGAAGAAGTTGCTTACGGATGCGCATGCGCTTATTCTATCTGCATGGTAGGTGGCTGCTGATTGGCTGTACGCAGCACCGGTCTGCGGCTCTGTGTCGGGGCCGCGCAGGCGCCTATAAGTAAATGTGATTGGCTAAGGCGGCAGATAGCCGTAAGGATGATGACGTGGTAAGCGCCGGAGGCGTTGCGGCGATATTTAAGCAGCCGTTCGTGCAATCTACGATACCCGTATCGGTTGGTACTGCAGATATGATTGACACTGAATACGCGGAGTATAGATGCTCTGCGTGCAAGAAGGAAATCAAAAACTTAGTTGTCCAGTGCAGGGCATGCATCAAATTATTTTTTCACCCTGGGTGTGTGAGTAAACACAAGGTATATAATAGAGCCAACGAGCTGGTGAAATGTGCGGGTCCATTTGAGGAGATCTCAACTGGAAGTGACAAATTAGAAATGCACAAGAAAACACCGACGGCGACAGGGAGTGGAAGAGACAGACTGGGATCAACGGGATCTGCGGGATTCGCATCTAACGCATCTAACAAGTCGGAAAGTGCAAATAAATCTGCAAATAAATCTTCTGACATTGATGTAAAGATAGATTGGCTAATGGGAGCAATAAAGGAGATGAGAGACGAAATGGCATGTAAAAATGAAATTAAAACGGTAATTAAGGAAATAATTCGTGAGGAATTGGAAGGTATAAAGTTAGAATTTGAAGAACTGAGAAGGAGTATACAGGTAGGAAAGAAGGGTTCGCCAGAAGACGCGCTAAAAAGAAGTTATTGTGAAGCTGTAAGAAGTAAGGAAAAAGAAAGCGTGATAATAGTCAAGCCGAAGAAACAACAGGAAAGTGAAGCGACCAAGAAATTGGTAATGGACAGTGTAGACATAAAAAATCTAGGAGTGGGAATAACAAGGCTCAGAAAAGGAAACAACGGAACAGTTATCGTTGGATGTGATAATGAGGGAGAGCTGAGAAAGCTGAAGACCACAGTACAGAATAAGATGGGCGAAGAATATAAAATCATGGAGCCAAAGAAAATAGAACCAAAGATAAAAATTATAAATGTGGGTAAGGAAGAAATGGAATTGGAAGAAGTAAATTTAATAGAGGCAATTAAAAAGCAAAATAAAATTGATGAGATAAGAGAAGGATTCTACATAAGAGTGGTAAAAAGAATAGTCAAAGAAGGAAGAAATGATAATATGCAAGTCAGTGGAAAAGAAGAAGGCTCTTTAATACTTGAAGTGGATGATGTGACTCATGAATTAATGCTAAAGAAAGAGAAAATAAATATAGGTTGGAGGAAATGTCGTGTATTTAACCACTTTAGTGTTAAAAGATGCTACAAGTGTTGGGGATATTATCACATAGCCAAGTATTGTACTCGACAAGACACATGTCATAGATGTGCAGGCAACCACAAGGCAAGCGAATGTACGATATCGAAAAAGAGGTGTGTAAACTGCATGTATAAAGTCAAGACGTATAACCTAAAGATAAATGATGAACATGATGCCCTTAGTATGGAATGTCCGACATTCAGAAGAGCACTTGAAGAGGAAAAAAGGAGAACTGGCTGGGGAGCTACCAAGTAGCAACTACAGACAAAAATGGAATCAATTCTGTACACCAATGCGCAAAGCTTAATGGCACATAAGGAAGAGATACAACATCTAGTTTTGAAGAGAATGAACCCTGCAATCTTGGCGCTGTCGGAAACTAGGCTGATAGCAGAGATAGAGGACAGCGAGGTGTGTGTACCGGGCTACAACATAGTAAGGTGTGATGCTGAAAGCAGAAATACAGGAGGAGTAATTTTGTATATAAGAAGTGACATAAAGCATGAGGTAGTAGTAACGAGAAAATTGGTCTCAAATTGTTGGTGCGCAGTAATCGAAGTACGAGAAAATTTGTATAAAGGCATGGTAATGGTAGTGTATCACTCACCGAGTGCGTCCGATGGTGATTTTATAAGATTTCTGGAGGACATAATGGAAACATTGGTAATTAAAAGGGAATGCCTGTTGATTGGGGACTTTAATATAGATTTATTGATAGATTCGTTTTATGGGAGAAAGTTGCAAACAACAATGTTAAGCTTAGGAATGAAACAATATGTAAATAGTCCAACAAGAGTTACAAAAGATAGTCAAACAGCTATAGATTTAGTTTTTGCGAACAGTGAAGTAAAGGTACAAGTATATGAAAAACCTAAAATAACAGACCATGCGTGGCTGAGAGTCAACTTTGGTATACGAAAATTGTGTAGTAGATATAGAGAATTTGTTGGTAGAGATTATAAAAAGTTTAAGGCAAATGATTTTCTTAGTTTAATTATAGAAGGGAAATGTAAGCAAACAGAGCTAGATGTGAACAAGAAAGCAGATAAATTTGTAGAGAATATGGTTAGTGCACTAGACATTGTAGCGCCTAAGAAAAAGTTTCGAATACCGAAAATATGGGAAGGGAAAAAATGGTTTTCGGAAGATATAAGAATGGCTGCAACTGAAAGGGATACAACTTATATTAAAGCAAGTTACTCTGGTGAAGAACAGGATTGGCGACAATTTAAAAGTAAGAGAAATGCAGTGGTTAAACTAATCAAAGCGAAAAAGAAAAAATACTATGAAGACATGATAGATAATAATAAAAAAGATCCTACGGAAATGTGGAAAACTCTAAAAGAGGTGGTAAAAGGTGTGACGAGTCTTAGTGAAATAAATAAAGTAGATTTTGAGATAATAGTAAGCAGTGAAGAAAGTAGCACAGCGGACAAATTTAATTTATATTATGTACAGAGTATTAGGAATATAATTGAAACCATTAAAGGGGGTACTGTAGAGTCAGATAATTTTAACATAGAAAATAAGGGAATCATGGAAAAATTCAGTAGAGTCGATGCAGGGGAACTAGAACAAATTGTTATGGGATTACCTAATAAGAAAGGAACAGAAGAAGGGATAACTAGTGGTATACTAAAAATAGCCTTTCATGCAATAAAGGTAGAGTTTGTAGAGTTGATAAATAACTCGTTAATTAAAGGTCAGTGCCCCGATGGTTGGAAAACGTCCACAATAATACCTATTCCAAAAATCTCTAAGCCAAATAAAGCAAGTGAATATAGGCCGATTAATGTTCTACCAATATACGAGAAAGTGTTAGAGTTAGTGGTAAAGGGACAAATAGAAAAATATCTGGAAAATAATAACATTATAACGGAGCATCAATCGGGTTTTAGGAAAAAACACTCATGTGAAACAGCTATCCAGGTTGTTATGGATGAGTGGAAACTGTCAGTTAGCGAAGGAAAAATGGTAGGAGTAATTTTCATGGATCTCAAACGAGCATTTGAGACTGTTTGTAGAATAAGACTTATTGAAGAAATTATATCAGTATGGCATACGAGGAATGGTGCTAGAATGGTTTAGATCGTATCTAAGTAATAGGACACAACAAGTTAAGTTTAATAATGAATGGTCGAAATTGCTTGCTACTGAGTACGGAGTTCCACAGGGATCGGTGCTGGGACCCCTGCTATTTATTACATATATTAATGATATAGTTAAAATTATGCCATACGGGTATAACATAAAAATGTTTGCGGATGACACATTAATATATGTAACAGGAGACAGCTGTGAGGAGTTAGAGATGAAATTAAATATGGTGTTTATTATAATAGAAGAGTGGATGAACGCAAATAAATTAAAATTAAACGCGAGTAAAACGAAATATATGATAATCAGAAGTATTAGGAAAGAAATAAAGGATAATGTTACTCTAAAATGCGGGGATGGTACTGTGATAGAGCGTGTAGAGAAAATGAAATATCTTGGAATAATTATTGATAGTAAGCTTCGATTGGAAGACCAATGTGTTTATATGTTAAAGAAAATAGGGAAAAAGACAAGCTTCTTGAATAGAATAGGTAGCGATATTTCAGCGTATGCAAGATGTGTTGTGTATAAGTCAATTATAGCACCGCACTTCGAGTACTGTGCAACGTTACTAATTGGTATGGGCGAGTCACAGCTGACTAAGCTGCAAGTGGCACAAAATCGAGCTATAAGAGTAATATTGCAATGTGATCGACGAACCAAGGTAGAATACATGTTACAATCATTACACTTTATGTCTGTAAGACAGAGGTTGTATTATAATGTATGTATTTTTATTTATAAGATAGTGAGAGGAGTGTTACCTGGTCACTTAAATAAGAGATTGGAAATAGTAGGCAATGTGAGTGGAAGATCCACTAGGCAGGCTGATAATATTGCAGTGCAATTTCGCAGAACAAGAAACGCACAAAAGAGTCTGTTCTATGAAGGTGTGAATGTATATAATGCGTTACCGGTAGAATTGAAACAGAGTGAGAGGATCGAATTGTTTAAACGTAGGCTAAAAGAATACATAGTATTAACGGTGACAAAGTTGTAAGATTTTTATGTAACGTATATAGCTGAGAAAGCTAATAAACATCAATCATCATCATCATCTCTCTCTCTCTTCTCTCTCTCTCTCTCTCTCTCTCTCTCTCTCTCTCTCTCTCTCTCTCTCTCTCTCTCTCTCTCTCTCTCTCTCTCTCTCTCTCTCTCTCTCTCTCTCTCTCTCTCTCTCTCTCTCTCTCTCTCTCTCTCTCTCTCTCTCTCTCTCTCTCTCTCTCTCTCTCTCTCTCTCTCTCTCTCCCCCTCCCTCCCTCCCTCCCTCCCTCCCTCTCTCTCTCTCTCTCTCTCTTTCTCTCTCTCCTCCTTCTCTCTCCCCTCTCCCCCTCAATATTTACGGAAGTTAGAGCAACCGCAGACATTCCTAAAAAAATTGAAAATTTTTTAAAAAAAGAACCCCTTTACTGATCATCGCCAAATTCAATACCAACCCCTTGAATGATACTCTATCGATTAAAAAAAAAAACAGCCCGATATCTCAATATCTACGGAAGTTAGAGCAACCACAAATATTTCTAAAAAAATTAAAAATTTAAAAAAAAAAGAACCCCTTTACCGATCATCACCAAATTCAATACCAACCTTCCTTAAATGATACTCTATCGATTAAAAAAAAAAACAGCCCGATATCTCAATATTTGCGGAAGTTAGAGCAACCACAGACATCAAATCTGCACATACACACACACATACACACATACGGACAGGCGATTTTAGGCGATATTTCGACGTTTTACAACAATCTGAACATATTGACAGAAAAAACTCAAAAACCAATCTCTTCATTGGTTCCTTCTACCCCTATTTCATATATAATTCAATTAAATTTTGTTAACTAGATCCAACTTTATACACAATCAAAGGTTCACATACGAAATTCACGAAAACAAAGCTTCCTCTATGAGGAAGCAAAAGTGATAAATATAAAGAATTTAGAGGCAGGGACTATAGTAAATTTAATGTAGATGATTTTCTTAGAATAATGGAAGAAAGAACTGAGCAAGGCCAAGGGCTAGATATAAGTATTAGGGCTGAGAGATTTGTTAACAGTATAGTAAGTGTATTGGATACTGTAGCACCTAAGAAAAAGTTTAAAATTCCGAGAGTATGGGAAGGGAAAAAGTGGTATTCAGATGAAATAAGAATGGCAACAGTTAAAAGGGATGAGGCTCACAGTAGAGCAATAAGCTTAGGTAAGGAACAGGACTGGGAATTTTTCAAGAATGAAAGAAATACAGTAGTTAAACTTATCAGGGCAAAAAAGAAGGAATATTATGAGAATATGATAAATAATAATAGGAGTGATCCTACAAAAATGTGAAAAACTTTGAAAGAATTAATTAAGGGTGAGCAAAGGAGTTCAGAGAATATCGATAATGTAGATTTTGAAATATTAGAAGACATAGAAGAATGCAATATAGCTGATAAATTTAATATATATTATGTAAAAAGTATTAGCAACATTGTGCAATCTATTAGTAATAAGTAGATAAAAGGCACAGGTAGGAGACCTATTTATGTAATTGAAAATAAGGGAATTATGGAAAATTTTGAGCCAATTAATGCAAATGATCTGAAAGAAATTGTTAGGGAACTACCACGAAAGAACGGAACAGAGGAAGGGATAAATAGTGATATACTGAAAATGGTGCTACCTGTGATAAAAGATGAGTTTGTAGGGGTAATAAATGATTCGCTTAGGACAGGTAAATTTCCAGAAGAATGGAAACATCTACGATAATACCGATACCAAAGGTAAACAAACCAAAAAAAGCGAGCGAGTATAGACCGATTAATATGTTACCGATATATGAAAAAGTATTAGAGTTAGTTGTAAAAAAACAGTTGGATAAATTTCTAGAAGACAATGAAATAATAACCGAATACCAATCGGGATTTAGAAAACAGCAGTCGTGTGAGACAGCGATCCAAAGTTTTATCGAGGAATGGAAGTTGATAATTGAGGAGAAAAAAATGGTGGGGGTGTTATTCTTGGATCTCAGGAAAGCGTTTGAGACAATAGATAGGGTAAGATTAGTAGAAAAATTATATCAGTATAGAATAAGAAGAGTGGTATTGGAATGGATAATATCGTATTTAAGTAATAGAAAGCAGCAAGTTAGATTCAATGATATATGTTCTAAAATAATTGAGACAGGTATGGCGTGCCACAGGGATCCGTATTAGGACCTCTATTGTTTATTTTGTATATAAATGATATAGTTAAAGTCTGTCCGGAGGGAAGTATATTTAGATTATTTGCAGATGACACGACCGCAAGTGTAACAGGAGAAAGTTGTGAGGAATTAGAAATAAAACTAAATATGGTGCTCGGTATACTTGAAGAATGGATGAATGTGAATATGTTAAAAATGAATGCAGATAAGACTAAGACCAAATATAAATATATAATAATATAAGGAAAGAAATAAAAACAGACATAATAATAAAAAGTTTAGATGGAACTATAATCGAGCGTGTCGAGATAACGAAACATCTGAGTGTGATGATCGATAGTCAACTCCGTTGGGAGGATCACTGTGATTATATGTTAAAGAAAATAGGAAAAAAGTGAGTTTTCTGAATAGAATAGGAAATAATATATCGGTGTACAATCGATGTACTGTGTATAAGTCTATCATAGCGCCTCACTTTGAATATTGCGCAACGATGTTAGTAGGTATGGGTGAAACGCAATTGAATCGACTGCAAGTGGCACAAAACCGTGCCATAAGAGTCATACTGCAATGCTCGCGATATACAAAGGTAGAATTAATGCTGCAAACCCTTAAGTTTATGAATGTAAGACAGAGGCTAATGTACAATGTATGTATTTTTATTTTTAAGATAGTAAGAGGCATAATGCCAAAACATTTAAGTAATAGGATAGAAATAGTAGGAGATATGAGTGGTCGGCAAACAAGGCAAGCTGAGAATATTAGAATTCAATATCGCAGAACGAGAAGCGCACAGAAAAGTCTATTTTATGAAGGTTTGAATATGTATAACGCCCTACCGATAGAAATTAAGCAATGCGAAAGAATTGAACCTTTCAAACGTAGGTTAAGAGAATATATTGTACCTCATGTATGCAATATATGTAATATAATTTATGTATGTATATATGCATGTATGTACATATGTATGTTAGTATGTAATGTAACGTATGTATTATATTAATGGAAGGAATATTAATCACACATTTCCTCCAATCCCTTAATTTTCTTCCTGCCTCTTTCTTCGCTTCTCGACAATCTCCATCCCACTATCCTACCTTCTCCTTCTTCTTTCTCCCATCTCCTCCTCTACCCCTTATATATATATATTTTTTTTTTGCCACTGTTATTCTTGGTTCCATTCAAGGCGTGCACACTCCCGTACTATTTTGTCGTATAGCGTTTCAACGCCATCTAATTTGGGTCCCTCGTGAAAATGGAACTACGTAGCGTGAATTCAATATGGCGTCAGTCACGTGAGCCCAGTTGCCGAGTCACGTAAGAAGAAGAAGAAGACCAGCAATCACGAGCATCGCGACTGATCCCTTCTACATTCGCAAATAAAGAACGGGAAATATTGGTAAGTTTATCATAATTCGAATATAGCGAATCGAGCGAGAATCGGCAGAAATTAATGTCAATATTCTTTTTCTATTTTTCAGAGTCGACGATCGGCCGTTCCTCCGTGTATCTTATTCGGACGTATCTCGTATATCGTATATCGTCCTGAAACGTTGCGTCAGCCTCTCGCTTTGGCCTTTTGCGCATTCCACTTCCGCATTTGCAAGGAACGGAGCAGATTGGTAAGTACATTATCAAAATTCTCGTAAATGGTTAATCGAGCGAGAATTGGCAGAAATTAATGTCAATATTCTTTTCCTATTTTTCAGAGTCGACGATCGGCCGTTTCTCCGTGTATCTTATTCGGACGTATCTCGTATATCGTTTTGAAACGTTGCGTCAGCCTCTCGCTTTGGCCTTTTGCGCATTCCACTTCCGCATTCGCAAGAATCGGAGCAGATTGGTAAGTACATTATCAAAATTCTCGTAAATGGTGAATCGAGCGAGAATCGGCACAAATTAATGTCAATATTCTTTTTCTATTTTTTAGAGTCGACGATCGGGCGTTCCTTCGTCAGATACGAAGCCACGGACGTGCAGATCGAAATCCAACTTGCGAACATTTTGAAGATGCGTTCAAAACGATACTAATAAGTAACATGACTTCAAAACATTCCATCGGAGCAAATTGTAAAGAAAGTGCAGAGGGCACGACATTTACTTTTTCTCATTTAATGAATCTCAGTAAAAGAAGGGAAGAAATGAATGATGTCGATGAAATAGATGAAGTGGAATGTGCACAACCAGCCATACCTGAAAGTAGTACAAGTGATAATATAATAAATGAAAAACGAATTGTTGACATTATTAAGCGCATTAAAGTTATTGCACAATGTCAGGAATGTGTTAATTATCTACTTACCGCAGAAGTTGTATTTGATATAAGACAAGGCATTGAAATGTTACAGTCACAATTTAATGAAATATGTCACGAAGTTCTTCTGCTTCAAAAGACGAAGAAGATTTTGGAAGATCAATGTTTTCTTTCTCGTCCGCAGCAATGCACACACCTAAAAGAAGCATTAGTACTTACAACTGCTGAAGAATTCATCAAAGCATGGTGCCAGTTTATGAATAACATCCTTTGCAGAAAAATTGAAGTAGAATCTGACAACTACATGTTTAAAATGGCAAAATCATTATCAACCAAATACGTAAAAAAAATTAGTGATACAAAACTGGATACGAGACTAAATTAAATTAAAAACTGATATTATTGTCAGTATCATCACCTCAAAGTTGAATACGGGAAAGCGCATGGTAATGACATTTTTAAATTTAATCAGCACATGAATATTGTCTATGAATATACTTACCGTCAGTCATCTCTTCTTCATCTGTCCAACAGATTTGCTGCGTCTGCGACGACAAAGTGTATCCGCATCGTGCAAAGTAGATAAATTGGACCTACCTAAAAAAAAAATCGCTAATGTTGGTGTATTGTCAGCATCATCGCCGTGAAGTTGAATACGGGAAAGCGCATGGTAATGACATTTTTAAATTCAATCAGCACATGAATATTGTCTATGAATATACTTACCGTCAGTCATCTCTTCTTCATCTGTCCAACAGGTTTGCTGCGTCTGCGACGACAAAGTGTATCCGCATCGTGCAAAGTGGATAAATTGGACCTACCTAAAAAGAAATCGCTAATGTTGGTGTATTGTCAGCATCATCGCCGTGAAGTTGAATACGGGAAAGCGCATGGGTAATGACATTTTTAAATTCAATCAGCACATGAATATTGTCCATGAATATACTTACCGTTTCAAGATTGAGATAAATGTATTTGTAGCCGATGCATAGCCGATTTGCAATACGTAACGAGTACGCTCGACGGCCGGCAATAATGATTAATAATGATTCGAGTAAATTGCAAGCGAATTATGTCGAGCGAGTGAGCTCTCTGCATCTCATCTACATGGAAAAAAATAAACAATTCAATTGGATATTATTTTACCCAAATATTTATTTCGATTATTAAAACAACCGTCTGATATGTTTTCCTTTAAATAATATCCATTGGAATTAACTGTATATGTTTGTAGCGGCCCGTGACGCCGACGTTTAATTGCGGCGTATTTTTTTCCGTGTAGTGTGGAACATTCCTTGACATACCTCAAGTGCGACCTCTCGCCGTTAAATTTATTTGTTTTACCGAAATGACTTGCCGATACTGTATATGTTGCATTTGTCTAAGAGCATCGGTTTAAAACGCGAAAGTAGTCGTATGCTGTATTTCAAATTTCAAATTTCAAACTTGATTAAAAATTTTTTCCATTCTTTCTTGACCGTAGAGTCGCAGAACTAGTTACAAATCTCGCGCAGGTCATTGGTTACAATAAATTTTCTATTTGCTCATGCGGTTTTTCTGCTTTAAATGATTTTTTTGGTTTAATTGTAATGGTCTTTTTTTATTAATAATGGCGATTGTGTGTTAAACAACCGCACATAATTGATAGTTAATATGGTTTTCGATGTCGTTTTCATGCTTAAAATTTCTTTGGGTTTATTTATATGTGACATCGGGTGGCCGGGACAGCCGACACGGGTTATTGTATCATCTATGTCCATGTTTTATATATTTGCTATATTGCCTTTGCTTGTTGAAAGCTCCGGACTTGTATCATTACTAGAAGAGAAATTTATACATTTCTTAAGATTTTTTTCACAACTCTTTGGTGCAACTTTCTGTCCATTCTCATAATTTATCTTGTGTATTCTTGTCTTAGCTGATTTAGTACCATGTACTTTCTTATTCTTCACCTCTGATCCCTCGCTCTCATAAGTGGTTTTATCGTATACCGATTGTGTCATTTTGGCATTATCTAAAGCTTCCTGAAGCTGTCTGTTTTTTTCATCTTTGTATTTAAATTTCTAACGACTGCTTTAAAGTGTCGGAAAGACACTTGTGTTTCGATGTGAATGTATCGTCCTCCAGATTGAACTGTATATCGGCATTTTTATCAGAGAATGCGTGTTTCATCTTCTCCGGTGTCACATATCGGTGTCACGACATAGGTGACATCAAAACTCAAATTTTTCTAACTTAAATATTTTTGCAATGTCTTTTGGATTTGCTGGCAGAGTTGGTCAAAGTTATAACATTGTTATAACTTTGCTGTCATTACATTTACGCGAGCGTTCTTTCTGTAGTAACTTACGATAATTTACTCCGCGAGTCAATTATCGTAAGTTACTACAAAATCCCGTTTATGCAAAGAAATTATTGTAAGTTATATACAGATTTAACGCTCGCGTAAACGTAGCACGTATTGATGCTACGGTCATTTTTTTTATTATTTGGCAACGCTGCAAGCTGTGCGCTTATTTCACACTTTAGTTCATCACGTACGGTTTATTATCAACTTTGATTTTTACAAATTGTCCCTAATTTTTGCCCACATTACTCCTCATTTTATGTTTCTTTTCACTCATTATTATTATAAAATCTCTCTTTGATAAAAAGAAAATGTCACAATATTCTTCGATTAATGAAATTGACACTTACATTGACACTTTTGTTATCAAATTCACATTTTACTAATTGGCGCTCTGAAAAGCGCAGCGTTGCCATATTGTTCTGACAGTAAAACTTACAAAAAAAATGAAAAATTTCTAAATACACGTAATATTTTCACTTTTTACTTATAATTAAACATAATAATCAATTATAACTTGATTTTATATAAGTTTGATGCAATATACAAGTTTGCTGAGGCCCTGCTTAAGCGCCTACAAAATACGCTCCTCCGTGAAAGGAATACCTTAAGGATTGCATATGAAATAATGAAACGATTTGGATCCTTCACACTATTTATTATTTCGTATACAATTCTCACAGGCTTTGAATGTAAACATCGAATGTAAACTAGTACTACGTTTACGCGAGAGTTACTTCTATAGTAACTTATGAGAATGCATTTGTTTACGCGGAGTAAATTATCATAAGTTACTACAAAATCTCGTTTACGCGAAAGAAAATCTTGTTTACGCGAAGAAATTATCGTAAGTTACTACAGAAGTAACGCTCGCGTAAACGTAGTAGTAGTATAGGCCAATAATATTGTATTATAATTTTATGACACGCAGAGTTGTATAACAACAATAAAAACATTTATAAAACGTAAATAATAACTATTTTACTCATTTCAATATCTTATATTTATACATATATTATATTTTTTTACAATAATTTGATTTTTTATTTTAATAATAAATGTAAGGGCCAGTTTCACCATCTCCGATTAACGTGATCCTTTTCGAAGAAAGAAACAAAGAATGAGTTTCGAAGGATCACGTTAATCGGAGATGGTGAAACTGGCCCTATAAATACTAAGACGTTGCGCATTTTTACCGACGAATGACGCCATTTTGCTACGTAGTTCTCCAATTCACGAGGGACCCAAATTAGATGGCGCTGAAACGCTAGACAAAAAAATTGTACGGGAGAGTGCACCCCTTGGTTCCATTTCTTTCCATGCCTTGTTTAACTCTTCCACTTTTTTTACCACCTCCTATTTTTTCAGTAAACCTCTTTGTTCCTTCCTCGTTCCATACCCCCCTGCTTCTTTTTTTCCACCCCCTTCTTCTGCCTTCCTCCTCATTCCCCCTTCTTATTACTATTTCCAAGGGATGATGATCCGAGTCCACTCTATCCTCTATTATCATGCTCTCTATCTTCTCTCTTACTTCTCCTTCTCCTATGACATAGTCAATCACCGTATCTCCTCTTCCCCCCGTGAAAGTAAACTCCCCCTCCTCGTCTCCTCTCACATTTTCATTGAAAATCTCCCATCCTCTCTCCTCTATGTTATTTACCAGCAGCCTCTCCTGTCTGTCTATCTTCCTATTCTTTGAACTTCTTCCCTCTCCCAACCGTCCTCCCCCCTCCTCTATCCCCCACTTTCTTGTCCAGTCTTCGCAATAAAATTTCCCCCAATTATCGTAAACCTTCCTTCTTCTTTCTTTTCCATTATATGTCCCAACTCCTGTAAGATTTCCTGTAAGATTTCCTGTAAGATTTCCTCCATATCCTCTTTCTTTGCATATACCTTTATAATACTCCAGTTCTCGTTACCTATCCTGACCCTTCCCGCTATCAGACCCTCCCTGCCTATTTCTATTTCCGTTCCCTTTTTTTTTATCCTTTTTCTTATTCCTATTATCATCCCTCCTATTGCTCTCCCTTTTTTATTTTTCTTTTTCACCATTTGCACTTCTCATTCGTACCCTTTTGGCAGCCTTCCCCTTATTCTTTCCCAGCCTTTTTTTCCTATCCAAGTCTCTACCATGACTAACACATCTTCTTTCTTCAGCCCTTCCCAGAATTCCTTATCTTTATTTTCTAAACCAGCTACGTTCCAGAATACCATCCTCCAACCCGACTTACTTCCCCCTTCTCTTCTCCTCTAACCCCCGTATTACCATTCTCTGCATCCCCCCTTCTAACCTCTTCACCTCTTATTCCCTCGTCACCCTTCCTACTCCTCTCATTCCTCCTTCTCCTTTCCTCCTCTCTCTCCCCTCTCTCTTCCTCCTCTCCCTCCACCCCTTATGGAAAGAAACTACAGCCAGTAAATATTACACTTGTGTAGTTACTACAGGACCCCCTGTAGTTATCACAGAAAAGAACACAATAATCTGTAGTTATTACAAATACGCTGTAATTCCTTTAGTGCGTGAAATTTCTGTAATATGGAATACACGTCTAATCATGAAGTGTGAAATCCACTACACCCCTGTGTAATCCACTATATGTGTAATATATTGTACTACACGTGTGGTAAGTGACTTGTGTAGTAGACTACACGTGTAATCCATTATATGTGTAATATACTACACGTATGGTAATAAGTGACTTGTGTAGTAGACTACACGTGTAATCTACAAAATGTGTAATACACTACCACACGCATGTATTAAACGTAATGCTACCAATAATCCATTAAATTTGAAATAGCGAGTCTTATCATATATAGAATAAAAACCACAGTGGTGTAAGTCAAATTTTTAAAAATATTTTCTTGTGTGCATAGATGCAATCTGTACGATATATAAATTTTTTCATTTATTGACCTACATCACTGTGGTTTTTATCCCTCCATATATACTTTTACTTCAATGCAGTTGTATATAAATTATTTCTATAAATATTGTTTGAAAATTAGATTTAATATACACTTTTTAACCACATTTTATTATTTTTTAATTTCATATTTTATAAGTAAATAAATACAAAAAATATAAAGTATCAGTGTGTATACAGGGTGTTCGCCATTTTGACATCATATAAATATATATTTTTCTTATATCATACTTCATACTATTATATAAAACGCTACTGTTTGTCTGTCTGTCCGTCCGTCCGTCTGTCCGCGAACTACTCATTCGTTAGCGGATCGAATCTTTACTAAAAGTATATGAAGTAGGGGTAGAATTTCCCGGGGAGTGCCATGACATGTATAGTTTTTTGTTACCGATTTTCTGGAAACCGGTTTTTCTAATTCTTTCAAATTTTCGGGAAATAATTAACCAAATCTCAAAGAATTATAGATCAAATAGGGGTAGAATTTTCCGGGGAGTGCTATAAAGTGTATAATTTTTTGTTACCGATTTTTTTGGGAGCCGGTATTAGAAATTTTTCCAATTTTTCGGAAATTAATTGACCGAATCGCAAAAAATTGTATATGAAGTAAGGGTAGAATTTTCCGGGAATTGCCATGATGTGTACGGTTTTTGTTACCAATCTTTTTGGAAACCGGTTTTTTTAATTTTTCCAATTTTTCGGGAAATAATTAATTGAATCTCAAAGCATTATACATGAAGTAGGAGTAGAATTTCCCGGGGAGTGCTATAAAGTGTACTATTTTTTATTATCGATCTTTTTGGAAACCGGTCCCAAATGACCGAATCTCAAAAAATTGTACATAAAGTAGGAGTTGAATTTCCCGATGAGTGCTATAAAGTATATAATTTTTTGTTACCGATTTTGGGAAACTGATATCAGAAGTTTGACGAATTTTTCGGGAAATAATTGATCGAATTTTAAAAAATTGTATATAAAACAGAGGTAGAATTTCCCGGGGAGTGCTATAAACTGTATAGTTATTTGTTACCGATCTTTTTGAGAACGGGTATCTTTTTGGAAATCTGTTACAAAATTTTCCAGAAAGGAGAGAGAGAGAGAGAGAGACTATTTGCGTGTCTTATTACATATGTCCTCCGGTGCGAAGCCCAGGTAACCAGCTAGTATATTAGAAAAAAAACACAAAAATTTCTGTTTTTCGAAAATATGTAGTTTTCATATGCTTTTATGTGCATACTATAGAAAATGGGGTTTGCGTCATTTTATCCGAAAAAAACGTGGCCCATAACTCGCGCGGTTGAATCGACTTTATCTATCGGATAACAATAAAATGTTCTATTTTTTTTTACATCTAGGTAGATTTAATTTTTCCATGCGTAAAAAGGGGAAAAAATGCAACCGCTTTTTGTTTTGCGTCGTGCGTGATAGAATTTTTATTGCGATTTAATCAACATTGCCAATATCATCACGTAGTTTCACGTTGTCGTCACGATGGTTATAATGCCGAAAAGATTCTGAATCAATTGACGCTTTGTCGGCTTTAGATGTTCAAAACACAAAATGTTACATTCGTGGAAACACACAGCGGCGTTAAAGTTGATCACTGAGCGTACTTTGACTCGAGGTATCTAAAATCTTATGAAACAGCATGAAACGTGTAAACAGTGAAATACATTTGTAAGTACTGTAAGTAGTAGAATAATGCTATTGTTGAGAGTTGTGAGACTTATTACGTGATGACGTGCTTATTGTTACAGTTTTGCGAGATAGGAAAATCTACTGTCAGAGGATATCAACTGTCTGCTCTCTGATACGCTTGGGAGATTTTAATGTAATGACAAAGGAATTAGAAGAGAGAGAAGATGAATGACATAATTGGTAGAACTTTCAAATTTTACTGATTTATTACAAAATGCACGTTATTCTTGGAAACGAATTGATTTTGTAATAAACTGATACATTTTCTCCTCTGCGTAAAAATCCTCCCTAAATTCGAGAGAAAGGACGTAATATTATTATTAATTTTTCTGAAATACCCTATTCAAGCAATAAAAACTGTATATTACGATTTCATCCGTGATAGAATTATTTCGATTTGTCGGTAATGAGGATCTCAGATACATTTCTTTGATCGGGTAGGTCATACAGAGGAGAAAAAAAAATGAAATGTTCTGGTTCCGATGTCCGGAGTCAATTTAGAAACTGAGTGTCCTCTTTCGACTCGTCTATTTGCGGTTTATGGTCATTTAAACAGCGGAGGACAGGATGCACGAAGGACATCGCCGTTCGCGCTGTCGGCGATGAGGGCCGCAAGTTTCGTTACAGAGGGTCGAAATGGTTTTGGGTTCGGGCGATCGTGGCTGGGTTTCCAATTTGCGAAATTGCCCGTGAGATCGTGCGTTTATGAGCCGAGATAAACGACCGGCCAAGTATCCGATACGTCGCGACCGAACCTCCGTCGGATCGGATCGGCACCTTTTCCCTTGTCCCACCGTCCATAAACCGCTTGCCGTTTCTGAAGCGGTTGCCCTGTCGTGTCTCGGAAAGGTGGCCCGCCATCCCGCCAATGATCCGCACAAACGTGTTGTCACATCCAACGCGAACGGCTCGCGCGTTATCGATCTACTACTCTCAACGCGCGACAAACAGGGACCTTTAGTGATGTCACGTCCACGCTGTTCAGCCGCTATAATTTCGCATTTCCTGCGAAAGCTTTCGTCACAATCTGTGCACGTCGCGTTGGCGGTATGTTGCGATATGTGAAAGACTCACCGGACAAATTGCGTCGAGAGACTCGATGTCCCCGGTAGGTACTTGAAACAAATCTGGATCGCTAAAACACGTAAATGCACTCGGCGATTATGAAGAGCGAAAGGGTCGGTTGACCCTTAGATTGTCCTTAGAAACGTCATATTCGTGGTTGGAGTTATCGATCGGCTCTCTTGAATACGCGGACATCTATGAGCGTGTGTATTACTTTTTCTTTTGGAGAATATCCAATACACTGCTTATTAAATTGTTGAAATAAATAATATCCGGGGGGAGGGAAAGGGCTTAGAAAATAACTGGCCTCGAGCAAGCTATAATTAAATTCAATAAATTAGCGATATCCGAGTATCGAACGAGAAAAACACTTGGATTTCAACGTTTTCAACTGATATCTCTTACTGTATAGAATCATGTTACACGGACGCGCAATCGTGTAAAATAATATCGTAAAGCTTTGTTTGACGACAATAACGCAGCTGGCGACGCGATCGATTTCGCTGTGTGTTTAAAAAATCGATTGCGTATCGTTGATCAAGCTGAAAATGATACGCTAACGAGACACTCGTAAAAATCTCGTGTGTGTTTCGAAGAAGCGGGACCGTAAAAAATGCACAGTTCACTAACAGAGACGGAAGCGTCCGATAAACATTTGGCAATTGGCTCGTAGTGATTTATCGAGCCGGCGCTGACGCTAATAGCGCGACCAGTTTGTAATTTGGTAATGGAACGGCTCGATAACGAGTTCGTGAACAGATTCATGAGGATAAGTCGGTGGAAAGGAGAGATAGAGAGAGAGAGAGAGGAGAGAGAAGAAAAAATGGAAGGGAGAATTCGCAGGAGTACAGGAAGATCGGAGGAGGAGGAAATTTTCAAAGATATGGAGGAGCTCGTGGAGTCAGACGAAGATAAGGAGGATGGAGGAAAAAAGGACTGTGCCAAATAAGGAAGAAAAAAGATGGGAGGGAGGGGTGACCAAGGGCGGAGCCGATGCAGAAGCGGAGGAGAAAGAAGAGGAAGATGACCACGGGGAGCTAATTTTATATGTTGTCATTTTTTAATGTTAAGTAATTGTAAGAGGTTTGGGTACGTTCCTCGTAAAAAAAAACGCCTTGTAAGCCCTATGGAAAAATACAATAAATAAAATACAATATTAATCACACATTTTTGTATTTTATATTTTAAATATTTTTTTATTATGTATTTTTATATATTGGATATTTTGTATTTAATATTTTTTTACATAGTTTAGTTTTTTTATATGTTTTAAAAATACAATCTGCACGAATTAAATCACATTGTCCTTGTGTATTAAAGAGTTGTGCGATCCATCGAATCGCAGCCATTTTACGTAAATCTCGTTACCTTTCCTGCGCAGTACTTTCTCCACGAGATACACGTTAAGATAAGTCACGCGATGCAACTCGTGCTCGTAGAACGCTTCAGCGACGGATTTTCCACGATAGTCCTCGAGTAGATAGGTTAGGTTACGGGATTGGTATACGCTGCACTTTAACGATCTTAAACACCTCGGTGGTCTAATTCGTGTAACCCTTCTCGAAAATTGTCTTGTATTTGCTGACACGTACCGAGTCGCCTGCTTTGAACTTTGCTGGATCTTTATCGCGCTGTACACCGTAGCCAAGGGTCTTTCGGCGATCGCGGGCGTAACGTCGACGGGTCGCATGCCGATCGTTCGATGCTTGCGCGCATTGTAATCCGACACGAGTCGCAATAACGCGTCGACCCACTTGTAATTTCCGTTGAGCGTAAACATCTTTCACGTATCGTTCTTTAACGTGCGATTGAATCACTCGACGACCGATGCCTTCATCACCGAATACGTGGAATAATGATTGATGCCGTGTTTTCTCACGAGACGTTGCACGTCGGTGTTGTAAAATTTCTTTTCCATATTGGTTTGTAGGTTACTAGGGCACCTCACGCTATCTCGAATTATCTCAGCGATAGCGTCAGCTGTCTCGTTGCCGCCTTTACCCTTGAGCGGCACGGCCCACGCGTGCTTGCTTAGTAACTTATTAGAAGTTAGCCCCCCACTTTTAGAATTAACATATTTTCACGGTTGTGCTGAATTGTGCTAGGTTTGTGCTATATTGTGCTCGAATATTATAACCATAATATGAAAAATACAAAAAAAATTTTTAAAAACGAATTTTTAGGTCAGCCCCCCACTTTTCGTTTTTTTCAATTTTTTTGATTGTGCTGAGTTGTGCTAAGTTGTGATACATTGTGCTAAAATATTATTTTAAAAAAATAATAACAAAAAAAGTTACGATAGAAAAATCATTTTTGGACATAATTAATTTTTTTATCGTAACTCTTTTTGTTATTTTTTTAAAATAATATTTTAGCACAATGTTAGCACAACTTAGCACAACTCAGCACAATCAAAAAAATTGAAAAAAACGAAAAGTGGGGGGCTAACTTAAAAATAATATTTTAGCACAATGTTAGCACAACTTAGCACAACTCAGCACAATCAAAAAAATTGAAAAAAAAAGAAAAGTGGGGGGCTGACCTAAAAATTCGTTTTTTTTATTTTCTTTCGTATTTTTCATATTATGGTTATAATATTCGAGCACAATATAGCACAAACCTAGCACAATTCAACACAACCGTGAAAATATGTTAATTCTAAAAGTGGGGGGCTAACTTCTAATAGGTTGCTCAGCACATCGATGACGGTGAGTATGTAGTGGTAGCCTTTGTTGAAACGCGAGTACGGGCGCATCTTGATCGGCATTTCGACACTGATTGAACGGATCGCTGTCGTGCCCCAACCTCGCAGTTCCTTGATGATCACATGATCTCGTTGTCGTGGACATTGTCCCCAGCGTGACGCGAAGCGTCGAGCAATCGCAGACGATCCACCAGCTCGTTGAGGTTGTCCCAGTGCACATAGTCGATCTTATTGTCTTGTGATATATCGTACGCCGTCGATAATTATGCTATCCACGTTGTCCACGTCAAAACGTTTATTACCGAGCATCATTCCATCCTTGTCAAAATAAACGCCATATACGGTGTCTATGTTTCGATCGACGCTCAGAAAAGCCCTGATGTACTCTCGGCCCAGTGGACCCAAAAGATCTTGCAACGTTTCAAAAAATGTTTTCTGACCTTCTGGTGTTTGCAACTGCTTTCGAACGGACGTCGCGGTCGAGTTGTCCGTGGTTTCGAAAACATCAACGGGTAATTCCGACTTGTAGTGTATTTTGGTTAGTATATTCAAAATAGAACGTTGTAAGCGAGAAGGGTAGTACACGCGATACGTGAGCGTGCCGGCAAGCGAGCCGTGCGTTACTGGTGCTCCGACTACACAGGCAACCACACGTGTCGAATGTAACAAGTCTCTTTATAATAAACTTTTAAGTTGTTAAGTTTATACTAAGTTTTACTGGTCATTCTTACTTTTATTGCCTCACCTCAATACACAACAACTGGCGACAAGTAGAATACGAAAGGCACGGAGCAGTTTCCGCAGGTAAAAGGGAGTGCCAAAAAGCAAAAACGTGTTTGGAGCGGTACGACGCTACTACGTAAGCGGCAGTTTGCACGCTCGGACAAGACGCGCTTAAGCTTTGACACATTCTTCAGTTATACAGTGCATGCCAATCACATTCCCATCGCCAAAAAGAGCATGCATTACAGTTTAATTGCACCGTGGTAAGGGACGTGCAGTACAGCTCTTTGTTACAAAAATAATCTGCCATTTCATACATGCGAAATAAGTTGGTCGGACTTATACAAGTTATATGGATTTGACGAGAATAACAATGCAGAGCTTATCAAAAGATGAATTAATCGAGATACTGTGCAACTTTGAAGCGACTGAAACAATTCCTTTACTTGGAATCGAAAAACTTAGAGAAATTGTACGTAAACTACACAGTTTACAACTAACACGGATACGAAAGAGGAGCAAAACGCGAAAGCTCAAAAACTGAAAGAAAATCTAATGAAAGTGCCGGATAATAAAAGCGACAATACGACCGGGCAAGATTACTACGAAGACGTAAGGTCATCAGAAGACGAGGCGGCGAAAAGCGAAGATACTAAAGCAATATTACATTAAAACAATAACACAGAACTCGATATGAACAAGAAGTTCGAATTCCACAAGAATAAAGACAGCTGGAAAAAATACATTGAACGACGGGAACTATTCTTCATCGCTAACGATATAACAACCGAGCCAAGTGGCAATACTGATGTTGACTAAGTGCGGTGCCGAAACATAAATTAATTCGCGAATTGGGCGCACCGGCTAAACAAAAGAACAAAAAGTTCGACAAATTAATAAAAATGATGACAGAACGTTTGTGCCCGAAGAAAAGTTTTGCTATGAAAAGATGCAAGTTTCAACAAACCAGGCAGCTTCACACGGAGTCAATAAGCGAATTTTTCGCGAGACTCAAAGAACTGTCCATCAATTGTAATTTCATGGAGCTTAACGATGCGTTTCGTGATCAGCTGGTTTGCGGAGTCACGGATCACGGTACAAGAGTGGCACTATTCAGCGAAACAAACCTGACATATGAGAAGGCAGTGCAGATTGCCTTAACAAGAGAAGCAGCGTTGAAAAATGCAGCTAGTACACAGAAGCCGAATCCTTCGAATTTCTCGGAAGTTAAGCTGATGCGACAGCAGAACCAAAGGCAACCACGAGGTAAAAAGCGTCAACCAAATAAAGGTGACCAAGCGAACGCACAAGGTACGAAGACGACGAAGGGCGCGAATAATGATTAATAATAATGATAATCAACGTAAAATTAAAAGTTGTATATGTTATTGTTGCGGTATGCGAAATAGTCATGTGACTTACGATTGTAAATTTAAAGACAAAGTTTGTAATTTTTGCAAAAAACAGGATCACTTGGAAAAAGCATGCATTTCTAAACATGGCAAAAATATTTTTTCAAAAAATAACGAGCTAAACGAAAGCAACAAAAACAAATTTTATTTAATGAAGAGTAGCAATAATAATAATTCTTCCAATTCCGATGAGGAATCAGATAGCACATCTGATTTTTATCTTATCTTTAATGACAAATTTGCAAAGCAATGTTTGAAAATCGTAGCAGAACCAATTTTTGCGGACGTACAAATCAATAAAAAAAACTTCAGATTGGAAGTTGATACAGGCTCATACGTAGCAGCAATGCCGAATGATGTTAAAGAAAAGCATTTATATCACACGTGCGTAGAAAGTAGCCCATTACGCGCGCGCGATCTGTGCGACAAATAGCCAATTCTACACACGAGTTGAAACAGTGCGGTAATGTAACATGGAATCGGCCATCCGTCGCACAGATGACGCGCGCGCAATAATGGGCCAGTTTACACGCACTTCGTAATATAAAATAGGGTGTGTAACACATGCGGGTAGAGAATTGAACACTCGTGCGGGTGATCGCACAAGCCGAAGGCGAGTCCACTCCGCACTCGTGTCCAATTCTCAACTTCCCGCACTTGTTACACAAATAACTATTTCCAAATGTACCCTTACGGAAAAGCGATGTAGATCTTACAAGTTATGGCAACATTTCATTAAATCCAATCGGGGTGCTGAAAAATTTAGAAGTAAAATCCTTAGGTAAAGAAAGAATACTTGACATTTACATTATGAAAGGTCCAGGTCCTTTACTTGTAGGCAGACAGTGGCTTAAGACATTTGATTTATGGCCATTAAAATTTAATCTTAACTCTACCGAGAGTACAGTATTAAATATCACAAGTAATGATGTTAAAGATCAAATGATGAAAAAGTTTCCTACTGTAAACGTCAGCCAAGGACGTAGGCCGCAGTTGTATTTCGCGCGGTTAAGATGGCGTGCGCAGCGGCAACGTCCATTGTCTAGAGACGTTGGTGGCGCTCAGGTAGCGCGCGCGGTCGAGATGGCGTACGCGGCGGCAACGCCCATTGGCGAAGGCCGATGATTGGGCGACAGCGATCGGCTCTGCGCGGGCTCGCTCGTTCGGCAGCAGCGGCTGAAACAATTGTCTCACGACCACCGACCAGGTCGCACGTAACGCGGAGATACCGAATAAAGTTCTCGCGCCTAAGTTGTGTGTTCTAATTACTACGTCCCCGTGGAATCCTTTCTGGCTGCCCTCAATCCTGACACCAAGCCCGCTTAACCTCGATACGGAAGGGCTTTCCTTACAGCTCAGAAGTGGGATACATCCGCGGACGTCGACTCAGTAATTCGTACGAGCTCGAGTCTTCTTACGGAGAAGTGCGCGTATGTTGTTCTACCGTTGACTCTCAGTTCGGTAACGGTTTCACCTCCATATCAAGGGGTAACCGGTTCGAACACGTTACGACTTCGCTACATCGAGGTATCCGTGCCGACTTTGGAACTTCTTACGGAGAAGTACGCGAGTGCGCGTCGTTCTGCCGTTGTTCCTGCAGTCTCGCATCGTTTGTCTACAGCTCAGTGTCGGTGAGTTCGAACATTCGTGAAGCTCGCGCGAGTGCGCATTGTCTCCATGCTGTTCTACGTTGGCCGACCGCCATTACGGAAGATATTTCCGTATAGACACATATCGGGTCTGTTACAGTGCGTTGACCGAGTCATCTTATTGCAAAAGTGAACCGACGGTCGTTCTCGGTCTGTGGAAATATTAATTTCGAGACATTTTACATAAGTGAGTGCGCGAGAGAAGTGCGCCATATCACCGTTCCCGCGTTTTTACGCTTCGTTGTCCGCCATCTTGGTGACCGGGTGTAACCGACACGGACACGTTCAGACAAGTTACGGCGCGCGAGACTCGTGATCGGCTCGTGATCGGCTCGTGATCGACTCGTGCTCGTTCAACAAAATGGCTTCGCGTGAGCAATTTGAGGCATACACTCTCTGCCCCGTTTGCAACAACAGCTTCAAGAGCATGGAGTCACAGACATTCCTGATGGTCGAGAGGAGTGTATAAATAAATTAATAGAGGCGTTGGAAAGGAGAATACCAGGCACAAGAGCATTGGATTCCTACGCGCGCGAGCGGTTGGAAACTTTTACGCTGCCTCAAATTCAAGAGGAATTACGTAGTCAGGGGTTACAGAATGTGCCCGACAATCATGGTCGATGCATGGATCTACTCATCGACTTGGCGGAAAGAAGAGTCCGTGAGACATCAGCTTCTGTGGAAATACAAGCCTTCGGTCCCTCCACACCGACTGTTCATACATCAACGCCACCGCTGTTAGATTTTACGCGGGCGGAACAGACAAATCCTCCAGTAACGTCCCAGCTAAGTTTGAGCAGGGATCCGGTCATTGCTCAATTATGCGATTTGGTTGCAGCACAGATGAGGACGCAACAAGAGCGAGACAGGATACACCAAGAAAATGTAGACCGGTTACTCTCTTGCATAGTAAATGACCGTCGTCGAGGCCCAGCAAATGAGACGCCGCGAAGTTTCAACTCCCAGGCATCAGAGTTTTCATCAGCAACGACGAACGCTTCCAAATTTCTATCGTCGCAAATACCTCAGTTCGGGGACACCGAACAAGAAAACGTGAAACTCTGGATAGAAAAAATCGAAAGCATTGCCGAAATTCACGAGCTGCTACCTGTTGCAATGTTATCAGCGGCTACTTCAAAGTTGGATAAAATGGCTCGCAAATGGTTTGACCTGAGTTCAAGCGGTGTAGTCAGGTCCTGGCCGGACTTCAAAACGGCTATCGTTTGACGCTTCAAAAGAAGAATTCTTTTTGGCAACGTAATGAAGAAGGTAGAGGAGCGGAAATGGCTCTTCTCCAAGGAAAGTTTCCAGGAATACACAATGGAGAAGATAGCCATGTTGCAATGCCTACAACTACCAGAAGATAGTGTTATTCACTGCCTTATCGACGGAATTACCAATATCGCCATTAAGAGCACAGCAGCTTCACTGGACATCGACACAGTGGACAACTTTCTAGAAAAAATGCATCATATCACCACAACATGTAGCGTAAGAAGATCACCCGTGGTAAAACCAAAATTCGAGAAATCTAAACAGGAGGAGAGTACTTCTAAGAAAACCGATCGTCACGCGAAGACGCCAGAGGACACCTTTTGTGTTTATTGCCGAGCGAAAGGGCACACGAGAGACGAGTGTTCAAAGCTCAAGAAAAAGGAGCCTTCGTCAAAGACCAGTGCCACATCAGGTACTACTTCCCAGGTCTCTGCAGTGATGGAGCCACCAGACGAGGAGGAGTATTCATCAGATTGCGTTGCGTTAGTGGAGGACAAACCATGTAGGAAGGTTATTACGAATAGCCCGTTAATCGAGGTAACATAATTAAATGGCTTTACTTGTAACTTTGTCGCGTTATTGGACACAGGTAGTCCTATTTCATTTGTAAATCCGACTGTTTATACAAAATTTCTTACGAATACAGGATCGGTTGAAATTCCTAAGCGTGCGTATAAGGCGATAAATAACGTTCCTATTAAAGTTTCTAAAATAATTAATACTTCGCTTAAGTTAAAAGCTATACCGGATTTTTCGGCTACTGTACAGCTTCATGTGTTGAATGATAAATTGTCCGTAGCAGACATTATCATTGGTCGCGACTTCATGGAAGGTCACAAAATCACGGTGGTAATTAATCCGTCTTCCGAAGACGTGAATGATAGAGTCAGACTATTCTCTGAGGTAGCTTCAGCGGATATTATTGAAAATTCACCTGATCAATTGAACGATATACAAATAGATTTTGAGCAATCTGTGAAAGATCAATTAATTGAAGTTGTGCAAGAGGTCGAGAACTCTGATATTCCTTTGATAAAAGATAATCATTCGGTTAAAGTTAAGTTAAAAGAGGGATCTATCTATGCCTTCGCACCGAGACGTTTTGCATGGGCAGAACGCCTGCAGTTACGTAAAATTATTGATGATTTGTTGAAGAGAGGTATTATAAAAGAAAGCACTTTGCCTTATTGTGCTCGGATAATATTAGTAAAAAAGAAAGATGGTTCGTTAAGGCTGTGCATCGATCTTAGACCGTTAAACGAGAAAGTAATAAAACAGAAAAGTCCATTTCCTATCATTGAGGATCATCTCACTCAGTTAAAGAATAAATCAGTCTACACTCTATTAGATTTAAAGGATGGATTCCATCAATTAGGTGTCCATCCCGACAGTACAAAATTTTTTGCTTTCGCTACACCCGATGGACAATACGAGTTCGTCAAGGTTCCTTTTGGGTTTTGTGACGGCCCAGCGAAATTCCAAAGCAGACTTAAAAAAGTTTTGAAAGAATTAATAGATCAAATATTAATGTACATGGACGACATTCTAATCGCTACTGCGACTATTGAGGAAAATCTTAAAATTCTCAAGCGAGTTTTAATCGCGCTAAAAAGTTACGGTTTTGCATTGAACTATAAGAAATGTAAATTTCTAAGAAAACGTATAAAATATTTGGGATATGAAATCTCACCGGAGTGTATCACATTAAGTGCACGGCACACGGAAGCTATTAGAAATTTCCTTCAGCCTAGAAAATTAATTGAGTTGCAAAGATTTCTAGGTTTCACTAATTATTTTCGTAAATTTATTAAAAATTACGCGACTATAGTCTATCCTCTGCAAAAACTTCTGCGGAAAAATACAAATTTTAAATTTGACCATCAATGTCTTACAGCTTTCAATGAGTTTAAAGATCTGCTCACAGCATACCCGGTTTTACGGCTCTATAGCCCTTCGTCTCCGACAGAGTTACATACAGATGCGAGCGCTGTTGCAATTGCAGGTATTTTGCTTCAGAAGCAAGAATCAGGACAATGGGGCCCAGTGGCTTTTTTCAGTCAGACCACGAATGACGCTGAATCCCGTTATCATAGTTTTGAACTGGAGACACTAGCGGTAGTTAGATCAATCGAAAGATCCCATATTTATTTATATGGATTAGAATTCACAGTAGTCACAGATTTTTCAGCAGAGATGTGGCCAAACTGGGCTGGCCCCTACAGTCGACCAAGCAAATCGACGGCTATAAGTGTAAAGCCAAAGCGAACGAATGGCGCAAGTGGACAGAGTTAACGTCCCAAGGCAAGGGTGTACCAGCCTACAAAAACGATAAAATAGGCAATGGAGTGGCTGTACCGGCCTAACCTGTTGAAAATCTCCAGGTATATCACGGCTCTTAAGCTAAGAGCCAATGTCGCAGCAAATAAGGTTTCGCTGAACAGAGTCGCTAAGACCAACGGCGTCATGTGCCGCAAATGCAAAGCTCAACCTGAGACACTGGGTCACATACTGGGGCAGTGCGTGTACACCAAGTCTGGTCGTATTAAACGCCACAATGACATTCGAGACTTCATAGAACGCCACGTTTTGGGGCAACGTGGAATGTCAATAACGAAAGAAACTCGATTGCAGCACCCTCATTTGAGGAATCTCCAACCAGACTTGATCATACAGTATCGGGAAAGGGTCTTCGTGGCTGATGTTACAATCTGCCATGAGGATTGTGATCTCCTAGAGAGAGGTAGAAGGGACAAGCTCGCTAAATATGCGTCCTTCGTAGGCCCGCTTAAAGCTCAATTAGGGGCAAAAGACTGTATGATCCTCCCGATAGTTATCGGGACAAGAGGAGCAATGCCCAGTGACACTGTTACCTGTCTTCGTAAACTGCAAATAAAAGACAGAGGCTTGCTGAGAACACTAACACTTCAAGCATTCAGGAGCTCAGTGGAATTCTTCCATATGTTTATGGATTATAATGCGCCTTTGCGCCTCAACAGCAGCGAGGCTGCAGATTAAAAACTCTTGGCACTAGCTCACTGATGTAATTTTATACTTAAACGATGGTCTGGAACCTGATCCACCCAATATTTTATCTATTTATTTATTTATTTATTCGGGAGTACTCTACACTCCCGATTTTAAGTTATGCCGGCACTTTTGCCGTTAACATCAGTGATGCGAGTCGTTCGGATGGGCATCGATCGGCGGCAGAGCCGTGCGACCGAACCGCCACGGCGCACGGGCGGACGCCTCCACGTGGCTCCCCGCGGTAACGGCAACACTAAGCCGGCCAAGTTCCGTTTCCCCAAGCTGGGGACTCTGCTTAAATAATTTTTCCAGCCCGTACGCAGGTATCCCGCGGTAAATCAGTCAGATGGGTATTCCTCCTGCGGGAGGACTTGCCAAGAGAGCTAGATAGGCCTAGTCAATACAGGATAGGATGTAACTGGAACGAAAGTTGTGCTGAATCTCGTATCCTTGTTATTGGGTAACCCGTTGCGCAGGTGAGCGATTCAATAGTCAACCTGCAGGATCGCTCGAGCCGGGACCCGTTGTTATCAGGAACCGCACTGCCCTGAAGCGGTAAGACGCGCCAAATGACGTAATGAAAATAGCCAAATGCCTCGTCATCTAATTAGCGACGCGCATGAATGAATTAACGAGATTCCCACTGTCCCTATCTACTATCTAGCGAAACCACTGCCAAGGGAACAGGCTTGGAAAAATTAGCGGGGAAAGAAGACCCTGTTGAGCTTGACTCTAGTCTGGCACAGCTTTCTTTTGAATATTAACCATGAGGCTTTTTTCACCGCGATCAAGCTCGAGTTGTCGACGATCTCTTTCAGCGGTCCCATGAGAGGCTTAAAGTGAGTGTCCAACTCAATGTCCTTCTCGATCTTACCGGTCTTCAAAGCGCGAAGTTTCTTGCGAATCGTATTACTCGTTTTCGCAATCTCTTTTACAATCTTCTCGCGTTCACGAATATTCTCGCTCCTGTCAATCGCAGTCATCACGGGCAAAAAAAGCAGAGTGTCGATCTCTAACGCTAATGTTTTACTTTCGACAAGGCATCGGCGACGACTGACCGCTTTTGCGGTATCGCGAACATGTTAAATCCTTTTCTATATCTGCCATTCGAACGCGCACTGTCCTTGTCTATCACTACGAATCCGTACTTACATTGCCAACAATCGTGGCACAACGAGCAAAATTCATTGTACGGCATGTCGGTATTTACGTGATCGTTATACACGTGTTTTAAATTAGTGCCATCCTGTTTGAACAGGATCAGCAGATTCGCGTTGTCGCGTATCAGATGTTTCGGTATTCTCGCGTACGTCTGACAGAGATAAAAGCAGTCAGCGCTCGAGTGTCTGCCCATCAAGAAATACTCTCTCACAGCGTCCTGCTTATCGCACGCCACGATCGAAGACAAAAATTGAGTTTGGACACGCGTCGCTCGATGGAATGACGTCACTGTTATTGAAGAAGGTGTAGTAGCCGATTTCGTCGATCGATGTCAATAAATTTTTCAGATATTGGTATTTCGGTTGTAGCAGCAATTTCGAGTACACGTTCTTGAAACGTACTCTATGAGGAAGCCAAATTAATAAATATCTAAATCTATATATATAAAGGAAGATGTCCTGACTGACTGACTGACTGACTCATCAACGCCCAGCCCAAACCCTTGAACCGAATTTTTATCAAAAGTATATGAAATAGGGGTAGAATTTTCCGGGAAATGCTACTATGTGTATAGTTTTTTGTTACCGATTTTCTGGAAATCAATTTTTTTAATTTTTCCAATTTTTTGGGAAATAATTTATTAAATCTCAAAGAATTATACATGAAGTAGGGGTAGAATTTCCCGAGAAGTGCTATAAAGTGTACTATTTTTTGTTATTAAGTGTACCGATTTTTCTGGAAACCGGTTTTTTAAATTTTTCCAAGAGAGAGAGGGAGAGAAAGGGAGAGAAAGGGAGAGAGAGAGGGAGAGAGAGAGGGAGAGAGAAAAGGAAAGAGAGAGAGGGGGGAGAAAGAGAGAGAGAGAGAGAGAGAGAGAATATTTGCGTGTCTTACTACATATGTCCTCCGGGGCGAGGCCCGGGTAACCAGCTAGTTAATCTATATATATAAAAAAGAATGTATGTATGTATGTATGTATGTATGTATGTCCTTTATGCCTGCCCAAACCCCTGAACCGAATTTTTACCAAAAGTATATGAAATAGGGGTAGAATTTTCCGGGGAGTGTTATAGGGTGTATAGTTTTTCGTTACCGATTTTCTTAATTTCTTTAATTTTTCGAGAAATAATTGACCGAATTTTAAAGAATTGTATATAAAATAGGGGTAGAATTACCTGGGGAGTGCTATAAAATGTATAATTTTTTGTTACCGATTTTTTTGGAAGACGGTTCCTAAATTTTTTCAATTTTTCGGGAATTTATTGACCGAATCTTAAAGAATTGTATATAAAACAGGGGTAGAATTTCCCGGGGAGTGTTACAAACTGTATAATTTGTATAGCCGATCTTTTTAGAAACCGGTTTTTTTAATTTTTTAAATTTTTCGGGAAATAATTGATTGAAATATATGAAATAAAGGTAGAATTTTCCGGGGAGTGCTACTATGTGTATAGTCTTTTGTTACCGATTTTTTGAAAACCGGTTTTTTTAATTTTTTTAATTTTTCGGGAAATAATTTACCGAATTTCAAAGAATTATAGATCAAACAGGGGTAGAATTTTGATTGATTCTCAAAAAATTATACATGAAGAAGGAGTAGAATTTCTCGGGGAGTGCTATAAAATGTACTATTTTTTGTTACCGATCTTTTTGGAAACCGATTTTGGAATGACCGAATCTTAAAGAATTGTACATAAAGTAGGGGTTAAATTTTCCGGGGAGTGCTATAAAGTATATAATTTTTCATTACCGATTTTTTTGAAAGCAGGTATCAGAAGTTTGACGAATTTTTCGGGAAATAATTAATCGAATTTTAAAGAATTGTATATAAAACGGGTAGAATTTCTCAGGGAGTGCTATAAACTGTATAGTTTTTCGTTATCGATCTGAGAGAAGGAGAGAGAGGGACAGAGAGGGAGAGAGAGGGAGAGAGGGAGAGAGAAAAGGAGAGAGAGAGGGAGATGGAGGGAAAGAGAGGGAGAGAGAGGGACAGAGAGGGAGAGAGGGAGAGAAAGGGAGAGAGGAAAAAAGGGAAAGAGGGAAAGAGGAAGAGAGGGAGAGAGGGAGAAAAGGAGAGAGGGAGAAAGGAAGAGAGGAAGAGAGGGAGAGAAAGAGGGGAAAGAGAGAGAGGGGGAGAGAGAGAGAGAGAGAGAGAGAAAGAGAGAGAGAGAAACTATTTGCATGTCTTAATACACATGTTCTCCGGGGCGAAGCCCGGCGGGGCATGCTAGTTATACATAAAAATAGGCTTCCTCATAAAAGGAACTTTTATGAAAAAGTAGTACTGGTTTTAATACTGGAAAAAGTATTGGTGAAAGTACTGAAAACATAAGTACTCAAAGTACTACTAAATTCGACCATACTGACTTCGTCAGTGCTCCTTCCCAGTACTCATCCAGTACTCATCCAATACTCTTTCAGTACTCCCTTTAGTACTTCCTCTAGTACTCCCTACAGTACTCCCTCCAGTACTTTCTCCAGTACTCCCCCGAGTACTTTCTCCAGTACTTTCTTCAGTACTCCCCCAGTACTCCCCCTAGTACTTCTTCCAGTACTTCTTCCAGTACTCTTTTAGTACTTATTGAATACTCGTGGGATACTAACGTGTGGCACAGGCGCAGTACTTGCGCAGTACTATCCAAGTAGAACAAAAAATCAAGATTGTAGGCTTAGAGGAACTCTTGCCTTAGGCGATTAGCGCCTGAAAATATCTGATTTGGTCCCGTAGGGGGTCTCCTCTTATACAAGTCGGTGCAAAATCTTGAACTCAAGAGAATGTTTGGGCGAGGCGACGCCTAGCGGCGTCGATGCGAACTGCCCATTTTACTAGTGTTAGTGTTGCCGCGCGGGCGTGTATCACTGGTGGCGTGACCGCCACAAAGATGATATTAAAATAACGTCATATTGATAGTTTAGTGTGTTAATTTAGTATTTTATTAATTTAGTATTTCCAAGATACGTTACGAAAAAGTAGTACTAGCAATCAGTACTCAGTACTAAGTGATTAGTACTTGTAGTATTGCCAGTATTAGTATGTTAATACTCATGAATATTGCAGAATGGTCAGTACTGTGCCTATTAGTTCTTACAGTACTGGCAGTATTATCATGATAGTACTCCGAATATTAATCTGATAAAGTACTGACTACTTCAATACTTTGAAGTACTAATGAGTATTATTGCTTGTAGTACTGCCAGTACTGTAAGCACTGACAGACACAGTACTGACCATTCTGCAATATTCATGGCATTAACATACTAATACTCTCATTACTACGAGTACTGATCACTCAGTACTAAGTACTGATTGCTAGTACTACTTTTTCGTAAGGAAAGATTTATGAGCAAAATAAAATGTTGATTAAGCAACGTGCAAATTTATAATGTGCATACTTGAAAATTGTGAGAAAGCAATGTGCAAGTTTCTACTTGCCCATTTAAAAACTATGAGAAAGCAATGTGCAAGTTTCTACTTGCACATTTTTTTATCAAACGCATGAAAAGTCGTTCCGTTTTCAAGAGCGCATCATGCGCATTAACAAAACGGAACGATATCAATGCGCGCAGCACATTGAATGCGATTTATACGCTCAATACGTGAAACAGAACGCACCCCACAAGTATAATACAAGCGATTAAACATGTGCCTAGACTTAAACGCGTGAGCAAAGTACGTGCTTTCGTGGGTATAGTAAACTACTACGGACGATTTATAAAAGTCCAAGCGCAATTCTTAAGGAGGTTGGAGCGATCCAGTTGAGTCAATTGACGGTTTAAAAAAAAGTTTTTTATTAGGTCATTAAAAAATCTGTATTAGGTATTATTTTATTCTCCATACGCTGCTATTGCATAAAACCTATAGTAAAAGTATCATATTATGCATCTTTATATTTTAATTAGCTAAAAACGAAACACTTTTTTGCCAATGCCAACTTGAAGACTTGTGGTATTGCTAATTATTTTAATATAAAAATGGCATGAATATATGTTTTGCCGTTGATAGAATGAAATAATAATTATTACTGGTAGCTCCCTTGACAATTATATAAGCTATCAATTTTTTAATAACTTTCCGTCGATTATATTAAATACGTTTGAAACTTGGCAACGTTACACTTTTATGAGGTTGGTAGCAGTGCTCGCCTCTGTGTTGAGCCACGTAGCGGCAGTTGCCAAATGTAAACATGCCGGTGAATTTTTTGTCATTCTGGATAAGGTTAAGTGCCCACGTTTTGATTGTAAACCGAATCCTGTAGGTATGTGCACGTTTTTGTGGTTCATCTCTTCCGTGCTATGTCTACTATATTTTGTGGTAATGTCAACGATTTTAGGGTTCTCTTTCATGTTATGTTCACAATTTTTTGGTTCTCTTCCGTTAGATTCATGATTTTTTGGTTTTATTTCCAAAGAGAATAAAAAAATCGTGGACATAGCACGGAAGAGAACCACAAAAACGTGCACATACCGACAGGATTTGGGTACAGCCAAAACGCGGGCGACGCTGCGTTGCCACATCTGCATACTCGCGAACTATCAACTGCTGTTTCAGTATAAGTTCGATCGCTTTAACTCGTAATATATTTGTTATTAGGTGGTGAATACGTGTTTTCTTGCGTTCTAAATGTTCGCATTAATTTATTGTACGCGTAGGCACGTTTTTTGAGCGTTTATCTTTACTAGATATTAAAGAAAATTGGGATCAGTCATCGCCGTCAACGCTTTCTCCATATAACCCCATGTAAAATGACGCATTTTTGGAAATTAATATCTCAGCTTCTAGATGGTCAATAAATCTGAAATAATTCTCACACATGCGGTAGATCCTATACTATCATATATATTTTTTACAAACGAAAATCTAGAATTGACCAAACTTCTCCAACCTCCTTAAGCCACTATACGAGCTTTTAAAGAACGGCATTAAATTTAAGTAGACTAAGTAGGACTGCAAACAGGCTTTTAATCGAGCAAGGGAAAACTTTAAAAGCAATAACGTATTGGCACATTTTGAAAATTCCTAATAATCCTAGCAACGGATGCGAGTACATATAGCGTAAGCGCGGTTTTATTGCATAAATATCCGGACGGCACGGAGTGAGTGTTGCAATACGAATCTCAATCATTATATTATCAGCGACACAGCAAAAGTATTCACAAATAGATAAGGAGGCTTATGCAATTCGGGATAAAAAATTTTGTAGCCTCTTCCCCGCTTACACGTGTACTATCTATGCCAGTATATGTCAGCAAATTACTTCCTTTAGCACTGACACAAACTTGAAATTTCTCAAACTTTTTTGTTCATAATTTTTAAATAAACAACGATTAAGTTACAAGGAAAAGTTACTCATCAAGATCATGCCCTTGACAACATATGTCAAGGTCAAGGTCATTGGGGCTGGGTATGTTATTGTGCACTTTTACCGTACTGTTTAATCATGAAAATTAGTTGTTTAAAAACTCAAATGCCGAAATTGCGAAAACTGTGCCAACGAGCCGCGGTCTCCCCTATTGTCATGCAAGGATGTCATTTTAAACATTTTATTTAATTTTTGTACGTATTATTGAAACGTATTCTGTTCGTTAATAAATCGAATTTAAGCTAAAAGTTGTAATTCCTATAACTCAGTAGGAAATCATTTGTGGACCTATGTTAATAGGAACTTTTTTTATTATTTTGATGTATACCATTCACTTTTAAAATAGCGGACAACCTTTTTGTTACCCTAATACGTCATTGAAGAAGACACTCGAGATATTCTCAAACACCATCTATCGATGCAAAAGCAATCGTACGCCGATAACGACGTATCTGAAGTGTAAAATTTAACACTTCAGACTGCGTCGTAAGATCTTCACTCGTAGGGCACGTAGAGGAAAAATGAAAAACACTTTTATCACATAATTCAAACTCTTTATCACATAATTCAAGCTATCGATTGGGGCTACTTAATCGGTTAAGCGGTTATTGAGATTTGGTGATATTGAATACTCGCAACTCGTCATAAAAATACATGGGCGGTCTTGCGCTGCGCGTGTACTTGGCGCGAGACTCTACCGTGTCTCATAATACTTATTGTTAGAATACTCCTCTTTTTTTTTAGTATATCTATCACAATTAAAAAGAAATATTTTATTGTTCTTAATCTAAAAATCTAAACAATCTTATGCTGCGCGATAATTAAAACCTCACCTGGTTTTTCACAATCCCTTACATCACACAGGTCCTGCGGTACCAATGGATCAGTTGTATAACACCATGTGCCAGCGATATTGCGCGAAGGATCTCTACAATAATTATTGGCATCTCGTACACTACGTTCGGGGTAAAGACTGTCATTTAAATAGGCTCGGTCGACAAAATGAACAGGTTTGACAACTATAAATTCTGATCGTGATAATAAATTTGATAATGATGGTTTCATAAATGATTGCGATGGTATCGATAAAATATGTTGTTTCGTCGTCAAATGATGTTTCCAGCGAGAGTTTGCACGAAACGATCTTAAAGTCCTAAGAGGAAGTCTTCTTTTCAATGACGTGTTCAATCTTTGTATCTGTTCAGAATCATAATTGTTCAACCATTTGGCACAAGTTCGGCCCGAACGAGTCGTTGATAATGTGCCTATGTAATCATTAGCAGTTCCTGCCATTCGACATTCTGTGAAAGAAGTAAAAATTTATTTAAGCTCAAATCAAGTTTAATATAATATATTATTAATAATAGGATTAAGACCTTACAAGTAAGTTTGAACTGCATATTGATATATGTAGTTTCAAACCCCCTATGATTACTTCGAAAAATAAAAGCAGTATTAAATATCGAGTAATATAAAGAATCTCACTCGGGGTTTTCCGCTTTCGGAACGATAGTGGCTGACAGGTGCGATAGCGTGTGCGAGGAAAGCGACGAGAAGAGACAGTTAAAGAAGGCAGAGGAGAGGAAGAGAAACGGTGCAAGAAGGAGTGGAGGTGAGTGAGCAAGGAGAAGAAAGGGTTGAGTGAGGGGGTGGCGGATAAAGGAGAACGAAGGATAGAAAAGTGGCGAGGCACAGGGACGGGTTAGGCGCGAACGTTAGATAGTGTAAAGGGTCGACGCCGGCGGCAAACAGAGCCAAGGCGGCAGGCCGTGGTGGGGCGCAAACGCTAGGGAGAGTAGAGGGGCGACTCGACGGGGGAATAGGGAAGCGGCAGGCAGACGAGGCAGAATAGAGAATAGGTAGAATAGAATAGGAATAGGTAGAATAGAGAATAAGTAGAAGGCGAAGCGAAGCGTAGAGTAGAAGGAGATGAACGAAGAGAAGGAAAGCGAGATAGAGATAAAGAAGGTGATAAATAGCGTAAAGGAGAAGGATATAGTTAGAAGGGGGAGCACGGGGAGCATGGGGAGCACGGTAACGATAGAAGAGCTTTGGAAAAAGAAGAGAGAGAAGTTAGATAAAAACGTGGAGGATGAGGATATTTTCAAGAGGAGCAAATTAACGGCGAGATCTCCAAAAACAGAAGCGGAGGAAGGTATGAGAGAATTTAGGGAAATAATTGGTGCGATGAGAGAAAACTTCAGGGCCATAAGGGAGGAAATTAGGAAGGGCTTCAAGGAGCAGGGAAGTAAGTTGATAGAAGAAATAGAGGAACTGAGAAAAGAGTTCAGGGCGCAGAAAAAAAGATGGAGAGAGGAGAGGGAAGAGAAAGCAGAAGGAAAAAGTAGAGGAAAAGTTAAAAAGATTGGAAGAGAAAATAAGAGAGAAAAAGGAGGAGGAAAAGTTAAAAAGATTGGAAGAGAAAATAAGAGAGAAAAAGGAGGAGGAAAAGGAAGAGATAGGAAACGGGAACGAGAAGGTAAGGAAGAGAATAAGAGAGTTGGAAAAAAGGCTGGAAAGAAAGGAGAAAGAGGAGAGAAGAAGAAACATAGTAATAAGGGGTTTAGAAGTGAAGGAAAGAGGGAGAAGACAAAGAAGCGGAGAAGTTATTGGAGGGAATAGGAGCCAAAGTGAAGGCAATAGAGGTGAGCAGAATAAAGGGAGATATGGAAAAAAGAAGAAAAAATGGTGCTGGTGAAATTAGAGAACAAAGAACAAAAATGGGAGGTGATGGAAAAAAAGAGAAGCCTGGTGGGTAGAAAAGAAAGAATCATGGAAGATCTGACGCGGGAGGAAAGAAGAATGAACTGGAAACTGAGAGAGATTGCGAGAAGAGAAGAGAGAGAGGGAAGGAGGGCGTGGATTAAAGCAGGCAGAATAAGGTTGGAAAATGTATGGTGGAATTGGGACATGGAAGAGAAGGTGCTAAATGATAAAAGGGGAAGGATAAGAAAGGTGAGTAGAGGAAAGAAGGAGAAAGAGGGAGGCAAGGTAGGAGGGGGAGGACGGAGAATGAAGACGGGGGAATAAGAGGGGAAGAGGAGAGAGGGAAGGAATTAAAGAGTGGCAGCATGGGAGGTAGAGGAAAAGAGGAGGGGGGAAGTAAGTTGTGGAGGGTGGTATTCTGGAATGTAGCTGGTTTGGAAAATAAAGATAAGGACTTTTGGGAAGGGTTGAAGAAAGAGGATGTAGTAGTCATGGTAGAGACCTGGATAGGTGAAAAAGGATGGGAGAAAATAAGGGGAAGGTTGCCAAGGGGGTACGAGTGGGGAGTACAAACGGCGAAGAGGAAAAATAAAAAAGGGAGAGCAATAGGAGAGATAATAATGGGAATAAGAAAAGGGTTAAAAAAAAGGGACGGAGATTGAAATTAATAGGGAAGGCTGGATAGAGGAAAAAGTTAGGATAGGTTACGAGTGATGGAGTACTGTAGGGGTATATGCAAAGAAAGAGGAGATGGAGGAGAGTTTACAGGAGATGGGACACATAATGGAAAGAAAGGAGAAAGAGAGATTTACGATAATAGGGAGAGATTTTAATCCAAGGACTGGACAAAAAGGCGGGAGGGTAGAGGAAGAGGAGGGAAGAGGACAATTGGGAGGGGGAGAAGATCGAAAGATAAGAAGATGGACAAAGAGGGGAGGTTGCTGGTAAATTGCTTAGAGGAGAGAGGATGGAAGATATTCAATGGAAATGTGAGAGAAGACGAGAAGGGGGAATTTACCTTCACGGGAGGAAAGGGAGATACGGTGATTGACTATGTAATAGGAGAAGGAGAAGTAAGAGAGAAGATAAAGAGCTTGATAGTGGGGGATAGAGTGGACTCGGACCATCACCCTGTGGAAATTGTTCTAAGAAGGGGGAACGAGGAGGAGGGCAGAAGAAGAGGGCGGAAGAAAAGAGGCAGGGGGTATGAAACGAGGAAGGGGTAAAAAGGTTTATAGAAAAAATAGGAAAGGTAAAAGTAAAGGGGGAGGAGTTGAATAAGGAATGGGAAGAAATGGAAACAAGAATGACAAAGGCAATAAAAAGGGTAGAGGAGATGGAGGGAACAAAGAACAAAGAAGAAGAAGATGAGATAATGGGATAAAAAGTGTAGAGAAGCGAAGAAAGAGGCAAGGAGAAAATTAAGGAAATGGAGGAAAAAAAGAGGGGAAGGAAACACATACAAGGAAAAGAGGAAAGTGTTTAAGGCGTTATGTAAGAGGAAGAAGGAAGAAGAAAACAGGAGATGGGAGAGAAAAATGGAGGGAGCAAGGAGGGAGGCAGAGGTATGGGAGATAGTAAACAGGGAGAGAAGAAAAAGGAGGGGAATTGAAAAAGGAATAGAGGAGGTGGAGTGGAAAGAACATTTTATAAACTTATTGGAAGGGGTAGAGAGAAGGGTGAGGATGGGAAAGGGAGATGAAGGGGAGAAAAAAAAGAGAGGAGGAAGAAGAGATAGGTTTAGAAGAATTGAGGGGAGTCATGAGGAAGTTAAAGGACGGAAAGGCAATGGGAAAGGACGGGATACCAGGCAAAATATGGAAGAGAGGGGGGAAGAAGTTGGAGAACTGGGCATGAAAATATATCAACAGGATTTAGAAGAGGGGAGAATGGCCAGAAAGCTGGAAGGAAGGAATAATCGCGCCAATCATAAAGAAAAGGGAAGGTAAAAGGGCGGAGGAGTATAAAGGGGTGACAATAATGTCGTCGTTATATAAGGTGTATACGGCTATTTTGACAAAGAGGTTGAGAGAGGAGATAGAGAGAAAAAGAATAGTGCCACAAAATCAAACAGGTTTCAGAAGGGGGATGGAAACTATAGACAATATATATGTGTTGAATTACTTGGTGAACAGAAGGTTAGAAAAGAAGGGGGAAAAACTGATAACATGTTTTGTGGACCTGAAGGCCGCATTTGACTCGGTGGATAGAGGAGTACTGATAAAATCAATGAGAGAAAAAGGAATAAGGGAATAGTTGGTAAGAAGAACGGAGGAGATTCTAAGGGAGACGAGAAGCAGGGTAAGGGTAGGAGACGGATGGGGAGAAAAGTTCTGGACGAGAAGGGAGGTAAGACAGGGGTGCCCATTGAGCCCGCTATTGTTCAACGTGCTATTGGCGAATATGAAACAGGAAATGGGCAAAGTTAAATGGGGAGGCATAATGTTAAAAGACAAGAGGGTGTATACCTTGGCGTATGCAGACGACGTAGTGTAATAGCGGACAATGAGGACGAAATGAGGAGTATGTTGGAAAGATTGGAAGGATATCTAAGCAGGAAGAGATTAAAATTGAATGTGGAGAAAACAAAGATAATGAGATTTAAGAAAGGAAGAGGGAAGGACAGTAAGAGAAGAAAGGAGATGGGAAGGAAAAAACTAGGACAGGTGAAGGAATTTAGATATACTTAGGGTACATGTTTCAAAGAAATGGAGGGCAGAAAGCGCAGGTAAGAAAAAGGATCAAGAAGGCGGCGGCAGTGATGGGGAAGGTCTGGGGGATAGGGAAGAAAAGATTTGGGAAAGACTGGGGAAAAAGACTGTGGCTGTTTGATAGACTGGTGTGGACGGTCTTGGGATATGGTGCGGAGATCTGAGGAATAGGGAAGAGGAGATTTGGGAGAGACTGGGGAAAAAGACTGGCGTTTGATAGACTGGTGTGGACGGTCCTGGGATATGGAGCGGAGATATGGGGATGGAAAGAAAAAGAAGAAATGGAAAGTTTAGAAGAAAGGTATATCAGATGGGTCTTGGGAGTAGATGGAAGAACTCCGTGGTACCTGGTGAAAGAGGAGTTGCAAAGGGAGAAGTTAAGAGGAAGGATGAGGGCATGGGGAGATTCGAGAAAAAGTTAGAGGAGGGGAGAGGAAGTGAACTGGCGAGATTATGTTGGAAGGAGTTCAAGGGAAGGGAGAAGGAAGGGAAACAGGTTCAATCTGGGAGAGGGAAAGAGGAAAGTTCTTTGAAGACAGAGGAGTAGAGTTAAAAGACCTGGAAAGCCTGAGGAAAGACGGTGACGAATGATATAAAAAACTGTTTGGTAGGGATAAAGAAGTGCAAAGGAGAGAGAGATGGGTGAGGATCGAGGAATCAAACTATAATAAATGGTACAAGTTAATAAAAAGAGAGGGGATAACGGGATATTTGAAGAAGGGATGGGGAGAGAGTAGATGGAGCAGGGTGGCGAGATTTAGATTAGGGAGTGAGATGAGAAAGAGCAGATTCTGGGAAACGGAAGAAAAGATGAAATGTAGGCTATGTGATCATAGGGAGGAAACGTGGGAGCATGTATGGGAAGAATGTAGGAGATGGAAAACAGGAAATTGTAGTTGACAGGAAGTGGTGGGATGGGTGCTAGATGAAGAAAGGGGAGGAGAAAAATGGATGTTAGAGCTAGAAGGAGAAAGAAGGGGACAAAAAGGGGGGCAAAGAAATTAGAGGAGGGCAGAGGAGAATAGTGAGGGGTGAAGAGTGAGGAGGAAGAGAGAGGAGGAGGAGGAAAGTGGAGACGGAATGATGAAGTGTTGATCATTTAACGTGTTACAGATAACCCAGGATGGAATACGAGGGGAGAGCGATAGCGGAAGCAGTGAAAAGGATAGTGGAGGAGAAATTAAGAAAGATGGCGAAGGAGAAAAAAGAGGGTGATAAAAGGAAGGAGGAGAGGCTAGAGGAGCTAGAGGAGAAAGTAAAGATGTTAAAGGAGAAGAAAGAGGCAGATAAAAGGAAGGAGGAGAGGATGGAGGGGCTTGAGGAGAAAGTAAGAAAATTGGAGAGAAAGGTAGAAAGATTGGAGCTAAAGGGAGGCAAAAGAAAGAGGGAGGACGACGAGGAGAGTGGGACGGGGAAGAAAAAAATGGTGGGCGGGGACAGGTAAAAGGAACGAGAAAGAGCAAAGAAAAAGGAACGTAATTTTAAGGGTAGAGAATGAGAAATGGGGAGGCAAGGAGTCGAATTAAGAGAAAGTAAAGGAGCTGTTCGAGGAAAGGCTTAAAGTAAGGGTGACGGTGAGGGAGGTGATTGTAGTGGGACAGAAAGATATATGGTTAACCATATTAGTGAAGCTGGGTGACAAAGAGGCAAAGTGGCGGGTGCTAAAGGCAAGAAGAAAGGCAGGGAATAGAATAGGGGTAAAAATACACGAGGACAAGTCGGTGGAAAAAAGAAATAAAGAGAGAGAGGAGAGGGAGGTGAAGATAAAGGGGAATATACGCAGGAGTATAGGGAGATCGGAGGATAAGGAGATAGCGAAAGACATAGAGGAGAAGCTACTCGTAGACTCGAAAGATGAGAATGAGGAAGGAGAAAAAAGGGACTGGGTCAAATAGGAGGAGACGAGAGGGGAAAGACGGAGGGCCTAGGGCGGGGCGGTGCAGAAGTAGAGAAGGAAGAGGAAGAGGACCACGGGGAAATAAAGCGGAGGAGGAAGAAGAGGAAGACGACCATAGGGAGCGGAAGCGAAGGAGAAAGAAGAGAAAGAGGACCACGGGGATCTGATTTATATATTTGTTTAATTCGAATGTTTGTCGAATGTTATGTAAATGTATCAGGTTTGGGTACGTTCCTCGTGAAATAAGAAAAACGCCTTGTAAACCTTACGGAAAAAGACAACATAATACATTACAATACAATACAATAAAGAATCTCACTCGTGTGTCTAAACCAACAAAGAAACGACAACGGCCAATAATCGAGTAATAGTATATGTCAAAAAAAGTTTATTTCAATTTGAATAATACATACTACGTCGGGACGTTTCGAACAACATAGAGCTTTCTTCAGCCAACAAACGATGTCAATTAAATAAATGAATATAAGTTACATAATTAATTAAAGATAATATAATAAAATATTAGAATTTATAGGATTCGTATCAATAGTAAATAACAAAGTCAATCGGAGTCACATCAAATATGAGAGCAGTAAACTAGTAAAATATACACGATGTATATATGTAAATATCTATGAGCGAAATGAAATATAAAATTAATAAAACTTGACGCGTCGTTAACATGACTGACTTGAGTCTTTGTCGCCATCAAACGAAGAATAAATCATGGATATAACTTCGGACTCGGATTTACCAATTAATTTTATATTTGACTTTGCTAATAGATATTTACATGTACATCGTTACATCGTGTACATTTTACTAGTTTACTGCTCTTATGTTTGATGTAACTCCAATTAACTTTGTTATTTGCCATCGATACAAATTCTAATATTTTATTATATTGTTGCGCCCGTGCTGGGATACCCGTTTGTGGGCTGAATTTGGCTCCGGAAAAGCTTTAAACCAAAGCGCGATCCTTAACGACGGGATGTATTGATCGGTTCATAACAACAACGACTGTCAGATTTACGGGGAGATCCGATCGTTCGGACGTGTTTTCCACCTGAGTCGCATTCTTGTACAAAGTTATTAATAAACCCTTGAGTTCCTTTTGTAATCAAGCGTTGTTTCTTTTACGCGAGTCCGGGAGTGCGCAGCGCGAACGCGAGTGTCTTGTGATTGTGGAGCGCAGCGCAACATTTTGGGGGCTCGTCCGGGATCGCACGGATCGGACAAATCGAACAGATCGGACGAACCCCTAAAATGTTGCGCTGCGCTCCGCAATCACAAGACACTCGCGTTTGCACCGCGCACTCCCGGACTCGCGTAAAAAAACAACGCTTGATTACAAAAGAAACTCAAGGGTTCATTAAGAATTCTACAAGAATGCGACAAAAACACGTCCGAACGATCGGAGTCTCCCCGTAGATCTGACAGTCGTTGTTATTATCAATCGATCAATACATCCCGTCGTTAGAAATTGCGCTTCGGCTTAAAGCTTCTCCGGAGCTAAATTCAGCCCACAAACGGGTGTTCTAGCACAGGCGCAACAATATTATTTTTAATTTATTATGTTTATTTTATTATATTATTTTTAATTTATTATGTTCAAACTTATATTCATTTATTTAACTAACATTGTTTGTTGGCTGAAGAAGATTCTGTGTACTTCGAAATGTCCCGACGTAATATGTATTATTGAGATTATAATAAACTTTTAAATTTGACATTTACTATATGCTTGATTATTAGCCCTTGTTTTTTCTTTGTTAGTATTTCGAGTGTTTTTGAGTACTACAAATATTGGTACTTTTAAGAAGACTTGCATCTGGACAAAATAAATTCAAATCCTTTATAAATACCTCAAAAATCAAGACTATCAAGAGCATTAATTTTATGTGGATTTGAATCTGAATCTAATATGTTTGATTCTTATGAGTACTTTACTAAAAATGGTAATTACTTACTTTAGGGAGACATTACGCCGATGATTTTGATCTTAACATATGTTATCAAGAACATAACCCTAAGTAACCTTCAAAAGGTTTTAGTCGCCGGTCATTGTTCAAAAGTTTTTACGCCAAAACCCCGGAATTTATGGGGCGTATCCCATACGAACACATGACAATTGGACACTGCTCGATTAGAAACGTAATATTGGACACGTTTAATTGGACACCGCACAATCGGTTCCACATGAGTTTTCAACTTATCACGCGAACCGAGGTTTACCCCCACCCACCAGTGCTTGCAGGGGCATAGCCTCTCCCCCGCCTACGTGTGTACTGTCTATACACAAATATCACGCGAATCGTACAATGTTAGAGCTGTGTCCAATCGTGCGATGTCTAATCGTGCGGTGTCAAATCGTGCGGTGTCAAATCGTGCGGTGTCAAATCGTGCGGTGTCAAATCGTGCGATGTCCAATCGTACGGTGTCCAGTCGTTCTGTATCCAATCGTGCAGTGTTCAATTGTTACGTGTCCAATTGTGCAGTGTCCAATAAAACGTGTCTAATCGTTACATGTTCAATACTACGTGTCCAATACTACGTGTCCAATATTACGTGTCTAATCGAGCGGTGTCTAATCGTTACATGTTCAAATGAAGGTTACCCAAATTTATGGAATACAAGGTTAAAGTATAGCTAAGGAAAGGCTACCCAAAGGAGGGAAGAAGACGTAACAAGATTTTATGTTATCTTGGGTGCACGCTGGAAGAACGCGTGCCTCGAGTCAAATGCACTTTTCGGGAAAAATCAAGTCGTAAGTCAACGTCCAGAAAGGAAGCTATTACACCTACTGTGAGTTTTTAGGCATTTGTGGTCCTGTTTTCGGTCAAGAATATAATCCCTATTACCGGTGATCGGACCTTGTGCAATTAAAAGAGTTAGGTATAAGGAGTGAGGTCTTAAATTAATTAATAAGAGGTCAATATTCTTTTGAAATTATTATACATTTATTATAATAAAAAAACAATAATTTATACATTCGAAGAGTGTAGTGTGAGTGTTTGTATAAATAGAATTTAATCCGCGGGTGTTACAAGAATTTGGAGATGTTCGGGCAAAATTTTTATGGAGAAGAATCTATACGGCAAATCAATATCCTGCCTGCCAGAAATACATTTAATAAGTTAAATAAATTTACATTTAAGATTTTTAAGTGTGGGAATAAGCGTGCGTGTGTGTATGGATGTATAGAATAAAAGTAAAAATTATCTCGGTAACATAATGTAGAGAAAATCGTACACTGAGAGAAAAATCCAGATCTAAATAATCGGACAATTTGTTTGAAAATTAACAAACGGCTAATCCAATACTTTCAATTGAAATTATAAAAATATCCGATTAATGATATCCAATTCACAGGCCCACAAAAGAAGAAAAGTTGTCTGCGCCACGGACTAGACCATGTATTTTCGCCTGCTAAAACCAAATATGACTTCAGTTTTGCCCTTACACGTCAGGATTTTTTTCTACCGCCAAAAACACCTTGAAAATTTCATTAAACCTTGAACCACGAAACTTTATAATTCTATAACCGTTATCCTTGAACAGCAAACCCCATAACCCATAACCCATAAACCCGTAACCCCACAACCCACAACTCCATAACTCCATAACTCCATAACCCCATAAATCTAGAAATCTAGCAGACTCCCGATAACTACATGACTTGGGGGAGGAGAGAGCCAAGACAGCAGGCTCCCAAAAATCCATGACCCTGGGAGTTATGCGGACAGAAGGAAGGATATACAATAACATACATAATATAACTTTATAAATTTATAACTCTGGAATCCTTGAGCACCAAATATTCTATTTCGGAAAGCTTTTAGACAACACAACTCATGATCGTCTGTTTTCGTACCTTTTTATTTTTAAATGATCTGTGGAGTGAGTTCCGTTTACGCTTCCTTCCTTTTACAACACTTTGTTTCTTCAACATCCAACAGAAGTCAGCCATCATATTTATATCCTATTTATCCTGATAACGACGTTCCATTTTTTTCATATCTTGATGAAATCGTTCTTCTTGCTCTTCACTGTAATTCCCGAGATTTTCTGAGAAGTAATCAAGATGTAAATGAAGGAAGTGTAGCACGTTAGGGATCCTATTCCGATCGCAGGTGAGTCCGTCGTCCTAGGGGTGATAACCCTCATACCTCCCTAAGTCTAAGTATGAGGGCTTTCCGACTTTGACGAGGACAAAGTCAACTTGTTGTCAGACACACTACGACTTCATCCTCACACCCTAACGCCCCCCTACAAGGCAGCGCGCGTTCGCCGGCTTCGTTATCTCAGAGGAAAATGGATCATTCTACACATCCTTGATTGAGGCAGTTGTCACCATCTCCAGCATCCTCTGAGGCTGCAGGATTTTCAATTCCAATAACGGAATCAGAGATTCGAAAACCTCAGAGGATCGGAAAATGGATCATTCTACACATCCTTGATTGAGGCAGTTGTCACCATCTCCAGCATCCTCTGAGGCAGCAGAATTTTCAATTCCAATAACAGAATCAGAGATTCCGTTATTAGAAGAAGAAACATATCGTTTGGATTCTTAGGGTGCCGTCCCATGCAGGACGGAATTTCGGAAAACGGAATCTCGGAATCATTCTGATTGGTTAGCCCCACGGGGCACAGTACTAACCAATCAAAATAATTCCGAGATTCCGTTTTCCGAAATTCCGTCCTGCAGGGGCCGGCACCCTTAGACATTCAGGTACAATATATATGGAATAGCCACATATATATAAATTCAATGGTACTCCATGGATATGATTCAGGACTTCTGATTCGAATAAGTGGAACTCATTATTTTGTTCGTATATCCCTCGTTCTGTCCCAGGGTTATGGTGTTATAGGGCCATGAGGTTATGGGGCTTGCAGGTATAGGGTTCCAGGGTTACGACATTAGTATGAAAAGGTTATGGCATTCTTAGTTTGGCTGTTTGGAGTTGAGTGAGCTACGGAGTTTGACGTTAAGTTGTGGGATCTACGATTTAATAGATTTTTCAAGGTGTTTTTGGCTGTAGAAAAAAATCCTGACGTGTAGGGGCAAAACAGAGGTCATATTCGGTTTTAGCTGGCAAAAATATATGAGAATACCATGGTCTAGTCTATGGCGCAAACAATTTTTCTTTTTTTGTAGGCCTGTGAATTATCAATGATATCCGGATATCATTAATTGGACATTATTCTGATCTTGATCGGCTTCTTATAATTTTGATTAAAAGCATCAAATTACCCGTTTGATAATTTTCGAACAAATTGTATGATTATTTATTTCTCTGAGTGTAGTACACAGTAATTGAATTCTGGTTTTCGCGCCGTGGAACCTTTTCTTCACGAATTTCTAACACGAATGGTCGTTGTTGTACATATCGCTGTTGTCCAATATCTATATCGTAGTAATTCGCTGAAAAAGAAATTAGGTTAGACGTCCAATTACTTCGTCACCTCGCTCCAGTTAAGGAAATCAATGGCAATTCTTTGGGCATAATGTAAAAGAAAAAAAGTCAAATTAGAGTCTTGCGGCGTAATGTAAGAAAAGAAGTGAGTCAAATCAAGACTCTATTACCTTGCAGCGGAATGTAAGAGAAAAAAAGTCGAATCAAGACTCTATCATCTTGCGGCGGAATATAAGAGAAAAAGAGTCGAATCAAGACTCTATCACCTTGCGGTGTAATGTAAGAGAAAATAGTAGAATCAAGACTCTATTACCTTGCAGCATGCCTTTAGAAAGGCTTCGGCTTGATCAGGGCCGAGATCTTATTGTAACATACTTCTGTCCCAAACTGGGAGAAGGCCCCCTTTGTAACCTCGAAAAGATCTTTAGGGGAGGGGGGTAGCAAAGTACCTAAAAGGGCCTCATTATTAGCTGGGAACGGGGGGGTAAACGATGGCGGGGAAGTGGATGGTTGACTCGGAGTGTTAGAGGAAGGAGAAAAAGGCTTTGAGAAAATGCAAAAGAGGAGAAAATGAAGCAGTGTGGCGGATCAGGTAAAGGAGGCGCGGACAAAGGTGAGAAAGTGGAGGAGGAGCCGAGGACGGAGGGATTAGAGAGTGGTGACGGAAGAAAACAAGAGTGTGCGTTGAGGTTAAGATGACGAGTAAGAAGATGAAAGGGCAGGGAAAAGAGAGAGTGAGGTGGTGGAAGGGGAGCGAGGGTACGAAGCAAGGTGGTGGAACAGAGTGGTGACGCGTGGAGTGTTGGTTGGCCCAGTGACGGGAAGAAAGATCGGCTGAGGAGAGATCCGGATATGGTCTGAGCCGGCGCGGAGTGTCAGCTGCTCCAAAAGAGTAGATTGGCACCATTGCGGAGCGGCGAGATGTGAATTCGGGGCTGGCGTACGGAACGGATCGGCATTAAGGCGGATACACAACGCGCGCCACCATGAAAATGTTTGTGAAGCGAGAGACAGAGATCAATTGATCGAAGAGGTGGGTCGATTAAGCATATGGTGGCGGTATAGCGAGGGTGAGACGAAGCGTGCAAAAGCAGAAAGAAGCATGTCGAAAAAGAGTAAAAAAAGGGCTAGAGGAAGAGGGAACAAAGGAGCAGGCAAGGGCAGAGCGAAGGCAAAGGGTGAAAAGAGGCCAAGTAGGGGAAAAGGAGAAGAGAGGCAGAAGTCATACGCATGCACGCATACACATATGAAGGCGGAAAGAGAAGGAGGAGAGCGGTAGAGAGGGTAAAGAGAGGCAGGGATTGCACGCACACACGCACTCAAAGGCATACGGAGGGTGGAAGAGACGTAGAGTCGTAGAGAGGGAGGAGGTAAAGAGACAAGGGCTAAGGAAAGTTTGCTTGTAGAAGGATATAAAAAGGAAAGAGAGACGGAGAAGCGGCTCGAGGGCGGAAGCAGAGAGCAGAGGGACGAGATAAGAAGACTGACGAGGCGAGGCAGAGATAGTCGGGCACCGAGGTAGTGGACAGTAAGAATAGAGAGCGCGAGGACGAGGAAAGGGTAGCGAAGAAAAGGCGAAAGAAAGTGAAGGTGGAAGGGGCGAGGGAGAAGGAGAAAGAGAAGGAAGACGAGCGGTAGGATAGAAGGGGGACATAGAAGGGATAGAGGAGTAGGCAAGAGGGATGAGAGAGATGGGGGAGGAATTGGAAAGGATAAGAACGATTACGGAGGATAGAGAGAAAAGAGTAAGAGAGGGGTGAAAAGAAGAAGAGCAGGGAAGAAGGAGGATAGAGGCAGGGGTCACACACATGCACTCGCTCGCACAGAGGGTAGAGGAGAAGTAGAGAGAAAAAGAGAAAGGAAGTTAAGTGATAAGAGACATGAGCTTTGGCGGGAAGAGTGGCGGAGGACCGAGACGGCGCCGGGTGTCAGGTGCCAAGCGGGGTGGCATCTCGGCGGGACGTCGAGGCGGCGGCTGAAGTTGAGAGGAATAGCACTGGAAAGAGTTGATCAGGTTAAAGATAAGATGACAGAGGGGAGAGGAGACGGAGGTTGGGTGGAAATCTGAACGGGAAGAAAGAGTTTTTTAAAGGAATTTGTGGCGGGAGGAGGCGAAAATGTAACTAAAGGGATGAAGGAGGAGGGGTTAAGGAAAGGGAGTAAGGAGGGGGTGAGGACAGTGGGTTGCAAGGAGAGGATTGATAAATATTTTGCTGGACAGGAAACGAAGGAAGAAGTTTGAGAGGCGACTGAGCAGGAAGGAGTTCAGCTAGGAGTCAGAGAGCCTGTCGAGCGAGGAAAGAGCGAATGACGACAGAGAGTGGAGATGGAGCGAGGAGAAGGAGGAATGGGAGTTGAGATAGGATGGAAGGATCGGGGAAGGGGGCAGTTAGAAGGAAAAAGGAAAATGGTAGAGGGCGAGAAAGGGTGGGAGGAAAAGAGTGTAAAGTGCCGTAATGGTCAGGTCGGGTCAGGAAGAATGTATGTAAAGGATTAGGTACGTCCCTTAAAAACGCCATATGTATTTGTATAAGAAGGTATGATATTGTGTAAAAGGTTTGGGACCGTTCCTCTAGAAAAACGCCTTTCAAACCCTGAGGGAATACGAAATAAAACCTATACAATACAATACAATAATAGCTGGGAACGAAACTTTCCGCTGCCTAGATGCTGGCTCGGTATCACCTTTCTATCTATCTTAGAAGATTTGTACGTAAACACACATCCAATAGTATCCAGTGAGAAAAAAGCGGCACCTCCACCGAGCATTAACAGCGCCTCCTCGAGACCAGCGCTATCGTTAATTTTGATACTTATCAACGTTTTAGTTTTCCGAATTATCGAGGTCGGTAAAATTCATTATTTCCTTAACACATAATTATTAATATAAAACTTAAAAATATCGATTTATTTAAAAAAATAATTATTCAAAAGTCTCTAATTTTTATGAAGCTAACTAAAGTTAGATAAATGATTCTTAACTAACTGTTCTGAACTTGTAGTTTGTAAGCTTGTATGTCGCGGTCGCCTGAATAATTGTGATTGCAAAATTCTTAATTCGCACGATCCCAATAGATGGCGTAATTAATTTCTTGTCGCGTAGACTTTATTATCGACCTTAGATTCTGTAAAACTCTCGCGTGGATCACATCGCTCGTGCACACTACAATAAAGAGTGTTTCTTGTTTAAAAGCATTGTCACTTACAACCGCATGGACAACGTCAAGAGAAAATACCAATCTCCAGGCAATCCAGATCACTAAACATTACATGGTCCTTCGAGCCGGATTTAGCGGAATCTCCGGCACTCAGCAAGGAACGAAATCGTGCAAGCAGCGAAGTCGGACATGGCGTCGCATGGAAGCATAAAAAAATCCACGTGAGCGAATCTCATACAACGAAGCAGCGCTGCAGCGGCGCAGCATTTACGTGCGTCGTGTCAAGCGAGAGTACACGCGTAAGCATTTTAAGAAACAAGCATACAACACGGGTTTGCATTAGACATTGCATATCAGCGAGCAGCAGAACGTGTAATCGGTGGCGATACACAACAAAAGATTTGATACAGCATCGAGAAAATCACACAGTAGCGGCATTTATATATATATTTATATATATTCGGCATTTATATATATATATATATATATATATATATATGTCAATTGGCTATTTTGACGACAGCAAAAAATTGGATATTTTATTGTATACATAGGAGTACATTAACACTCTGACGTATACATCACTTATATTTTTGCAATAAAATGTACTGGCACGTATGTATAAGGAAATAATTATAGATTGGCTAGTATGACGACAGTACAAAACTATATACAATAATACATTACGTGGCTAATATGACGACACTAATATTTTCCGTAAAATCCCGTTTACACGAAGGAAAATCCCGTTTACGTGAAGAAATTATCAAAAGTAACGCTCGCGTAAACGTAGTATATGTTACGTTGATATATCAGATATCTTAATTTTTAAAAGCGTTAGGTTAGGTTAGGTTATATTCAACGGTTCAAAAATTTTTATTTATAAAATTGCATGGTTTATGAAAGTGCATGGTTGGAGGGATTAGGGTTAATTATAAAAGTAATGTTAACATTTATATAGTGTAATTAAACAATTTTGCTTTATTGTGCAAAATACATATACAAAAATAGTACAGAACCTGAGAGTATATAAATACAGTAGAATAAATGATACTGTCACAGACATTTTCTTAAGTCTTTTAATATATTTGTACTTATAACTATCTAGTATAAATTCTGAACATAATATCAATCAACTTATCCTTATAAATTAATAAAATCCTTATACATTTAAATTACCTGGTTTGAACAAACATAGATAGTTATTGTCTTCCTATATCTAGACTAATATTATCCTAATGAAAGTAACAATGATATTTCGACAATAGTTTCAAACAACAGAAGATTAAATACAGCCAAATAAAACCAACATTAGTTCTTAATTTCGATGTAAATTCTCATGGCGATCGGCGAAGGACGAAGTTCTTTTGTCCAAAGCTAACTTCTCCACTATTTGTATTTGACACTCCAATTTATAGAATTTGAACATATACGGATGGTAGTTTACGTCGAGTCGATCAATTGCTTTTTTCCACAGCGCAACTTGCTTATCGGTTATACAATTCTGGGTGTCGTAATGCAACAATCCTTCGCTCTTGTCTCCTATGTCCCCTAATATAAAATTGAGCTTGTCGAGTAAGGAATATCTTGAATATGTCTTTTCTGATTACATTATTATGTGAATTTAGATATACCTTGGAATACAATTCTCGATAGATAAAAACCGCCCATTTCAGCATTTGGAATCATGTAGCAGAGATTAGTTCGAGCATTCATCCGCAACGTAAACGCGCACACTATCATTCTTCCTTGAGTGGCACATTTATTTAATAAAGCGCCAAAGAACAATAGATTGCCTGCGAAAAAAAACAAAGACCACATTTGACATTACTTTTATTGTAATTAAAGACTGCGATATCACGAATCGAGTGTTATTTCACGCATTAAATTTTTTGTATCATGTATCTTATACTTTGTTACCTTTACGAGTGCTAGGTTTTACACCGATTATCTTGGCTGGTGGATGTATATGTTTTATCCGGTGCAGCTCTTTTTGTGTGAAACGCAGCTTCATACCACCAATTGGCTCCTTAGTTTCCAAGTTAACTTCCTCTGGTATCACAAAAGGTAAATCAAGTTCCTCACTGTCGACGTCCTATAATAAATCAAGCAAATCAAACGTAAGAAATAAAAAATCCAAGACATTCTTATACGTGTCATTTTAAGCAAGATCTTTGATTACGTTATGCGAGAAATATATACATCTTTTTATAAACCTATTCACCCTTGAAATACTTCGATCTCGATAAAACTTAATTAGTCGCTTTGCTCAGCAATTTCGTTTGCAAGCATGTACGTTTTCTGTACTTACATTTTTACTTGTACAATATTTAACTATGTTGTAAAAATAAATATTACTCTCACCAACGTGAAGACCCACCTGCCTAAAGTACGCACGACCAAATCAATCTTCAGGCCATCACACACCTGAAAGCCTAATCGCACAATATTTTTAGACGACGCTTTAATCTGCTGCACCAGTGATGTCATTCTGTAAACATATATGTCTTCCTTGACAACATCTCTAAATCTTTATAGAACTGATCATGCACCCAATTGTTCCCCAATCTAATCACGTACAATTTAATGTCCAAGTCTTTCAAGGATGCCGTCTTCAATCTGATGCGATGTTTTTCGTCATCCGCGAATTTAGGGGTGTGACAAGTAATCAGAATTATCCTGCGTTTGGTGAGGACTGTTTTTATCTAAGAAGATATCCATGGCGTATGTCAACGCGTCGTGAAGCGGGTGAGCATCCTCGAATTTTACTCTGATAACCCTTCTGCCAAAGAATTTGCTTGTACCACTGCAGGGATAATTAATGACAATTAATTGTAACTCGTTAATCAAACTAATAACCAACGTTATAACTGACCTTGAAAAACTTTTGGATATGACTGAGCTTGGTCTCCGGTTCTATCTCAAACTAAGGCTCTATAAATGTGAGTATTCTCGTTCCGCTATTTTTGAACCAATCATATGTGAAAACATAACCTTTCAAGGAACTTTTTCGTAAACGTCAATACGCTTTTCGGTCTCGCGATTAATATAAAAATTTAGCTGAAATACCAGTCATTTTGGAAGCTGAGAATACGAGACCAAAAAGCGTATTGACGTTTACGAAAAGGTTATGTTTTCACATGTGTTTGGTTCAAAAGTGGCGGAACGAGAATACCTACTTTTTTATAGCTCTACTCAAACATCTTCTGTGTAGCATCGACGAGAAGCAATGTGGCTTCTCTTACTCCGTATCATTGACTCTCTTGTAAATCGTCTTCTCCATTCATATTGTAACCTTGTACAAGTGCCATTACTGTTATCAGCATAATTTGTTACTATTAATTATTTCGCAGTTATCATTTAAATAATGTCTCAGAGAACATTATATAGATATTTGAAAGTCATCTGAGATCATAAGAAATCTTAAAATTCCGAAGATGTCTTATGACATAATAAATCTAAACATATTTTAAGTAGCTGCTGTAATTAATAATAAATACGTAGTACAGTTTGTTGAAATCCATTCGTAACACACTACTGGCGTTTTAGGTTCACGTTCACGAATTTGTCGGAAAATATGATTAAATACTCACCTCTGAAGGGATTCAAACGTCGATGTCACAAAGACTAGAATCCTGCGAATCTCTGACGAATCTACACGAATCTTTTTATCTTTACATTTGTCGATGGAAAGATTAACTATTGTTCTCTGAGACATTATTTAAATGGTAACTGCGTAATAATTAATAGTAACAAATTATGCTGATAACAGAAATGGCACTCATATGTATGTACAGATTACAATACGGATGGAGAAGACGATTTGCAAGAGAGTCAATTGGCCGCGTTCAGCAGACACAACTGTTGAGTTCGTCTTATCAACACTCTGCGTTGATTGGTTGGTTCTAAAAGTAAGAGCCAATCACGTTCTATTGCTACTCAGCGGCTTGGTCTGCTGAACGCGACCAATGGCTGCGTTCAGCCGAAACTCCGCTAGCCTAGCAATCGTGAGCAGTCGCTCGTTTCCTCTCCTTTGACCCAATGGATTGAAAGGAGAGGAAACGAGCGACTGCTTACGATTGCTAGGCTAGCGGAGTTTTGGCTGAACGCAGTCAATGGTACGAAGTGAAGCTGGATTCAGACAGGACGCGTCAAGCGTCAAGCAGCGAGCAGCAACCAATCAGCAAGGCGATATATTCTACGCTACTGCTGATATCACCTAGACCGGTATTTATAGTCGGTTCTTATATTTCAGACCATCTTAAGTACAATCTTAAGATGTCATTAACCAATCACAGAGCCGTATTAGCATCCTAAGATATTACTTAAAGCGTCGTCTACAATGGCAGCAGGAGTATATAGTAAGATGTAAGCAGTAAGTTATTGACTCAATCACAATCGAATTTGAGGAGAATAATCGACTGTGATTGGTGAATTCTTACGACTCAGGACTTTACGACTCGCATTGTAGACCTAGCATAATAGAATTTTTACAATTTTAGAATAATCGACCGTGGTTGGTCAATAGCTTACTGTTTACGTCTTACTGCATACTCCTATTGCTATTGTAGACGAAGCATAAGACGGTCTTGAAATAAGATCTGATTATGAATACCGGCCCTCTAGCTGATTGGGTTGCTGCTCGCTACTTGACGCTTGACGCGTTCTGTCTGAATCTAGCTTAAGTCCCCATCTACAATAGATGTTTTAAGCCCTAGCCTTAAGAAGGAAGCTTTCCAGCGAGCGACACAAGTCGACACAAGCATCGTTCTATCTTTCTTATTTGGTAATATATGGCCTAGTTTACACCAATCTCTTGATACGCGTATCAAATAGTATATTTGAGCTGATCAGCCAATAATGAAACTAATTTATTAGTTATTTACTATTTAATACGCGTATCAAGTAATCGGTGTAAACTAGGGCCAATGAGTAACAAATACTACGTTTACGCGAGCGTTACTTTTGTAGTAACTTACACGATAATTCCTTCGCGTAAACAAGATTTTGTAGTAACTTACGATAATTTACTCCGCGTAAACGAGTGAATTATCGTAAGTTACTACAGAAGTAACGCTCGCGTAAACGTAGTAAAAAAATAAAACGATACTTGTGTTGACTTGTGTCGCTTGCTGGAAAGCTCCCGAAATTGTTCAATCACAGTTGAATTTAAGGAGAATAATTGACTGTGATTGGTCAAGTTCTTAGGGCTTAGGGCTTAAAACACCTATTGTAGATGGGCACTAAGGAAATAGATCAATCAATTTTCTTATACTTATGCATTATGCGTTATGCAAAAGTCTGTGTTTCCCGCTTAAAGCGGGGAGCACACACTTCTACATAACGCATAATGCGTAAAGGCTGATTTATAGAGGTCGTAACCGTTAATTTAAGCCGTAATCTTTAAGAAATTGACCAATCACAGTCGAATGTGAGAAGGACAATCGACTGTGATTGGTCAATTTCTTAAAAATTACGGCTTAAATTAACGGTTACGGCCTCTATAAATCAGCCTTAAAGCATAAGAAAATTGATTGGTCTATACACATGTGCATAAAAAATAGACCAATCAATTTTCTTATACTTACGCACATTAAGCGGGGAGCCCACACTTCTGCACAACGCATAATGCGTAAGCATAAGAAAACTGATTGGTCTATTTCCTTATGCACATGTGTATGGACCAATCAATTTCCTTATGCTTACGTATTATGCGTTATAGAAAAGTCTGTGTTCCCCGCTTTAAGCAGGGAGCACACACTTCTGCACAACGCATAATGCGTAAGCATAAAAAAATTGATTGGTCTATTTCCTTATGCACATGTGTATGGACCAATCAATTTTCTTATGCTTACGCATTATGCGTTATGCAGAAGTGTGTGTCCGGGCCCTTAAGGTCAATCCAGACAAACTTGCATAGCGCATAAACATAAGCATAAGAGAATTGATTGGTCCATATGCATGTGCATAAAGAAATAGACTAATCCGTTTCTTTGGCCCATATGCATGTGGTTATGCACTTATGCAAGTTTGTCTGGATAGACCTTTAAGCGGGAGCACACACTTCTGCACAACGCATAATGCGTAAGCGTAAGAAAATTGATTGGTCTATTTCCTTATGCACATGTGTATGGACCAATCAATTTTCTTATGCTTACGCATTATGCGTTGTGCAGAAGTGTGTGCTCCCCGCTTAACTCTTTTGCCTGCTTGAACGTGCTAAGGGCTGGTCTACAATGAGTGTTGTAAGTCGTTAGTCGTAAGAATTGGGGCTTAAAACACCTATTGTAGACGGGCACTAAACGTTAAATTTGACAGGAATTAGGTTATGAAGAAATTGACCAATCACAATCGAGTATTCTTCTCACATTCCATTATGATTGGTCAATTTCTTATGGCTTAGAGCTTAAATACTTATTAAAGCAAGGTTATAGGCCGGTAGTCATAATCAGATCTTATTTCAAGACCGTTTTAAATAATATCTTAAGATGCTAATACGGTTCTGTGATTGGATAATGACATCTTAAGATTGTACTTAAGAGGGTCTTCATGGTCGACAGGAGTCATTCATTACTAGAATTGTAAAATCCGTATTATAGCCAAAATAATGAGAAAATCGCACTTTAACTTTTTTTATATAAAAACTCAAAAATTTTATTTTGACCATTTTTCCAAAAAATCGCTCTGCAGTAGCTTTCAAGGCAATGCTGATGATTATGAATATCATAGTTAAAGTGCGATTTTCTCATTATTTTGGCCGTAATACGGATTTTACGATTCTAGTAATAAATTACTTCTGTAGACCCTTAATTGTTTAATTTTTCTATACATATACATTAATCCCGGTCTACAATAAGAGTTTTAAGTCCTAAGCCGTAAAAAATTGACTAATTACAGTCAATTACTCTTCTCACGAAATAATTCTTGCACTTCGATTGTGATTGGTCAATTTCTTACTGCTTAGAGCATAAAGCACCTATTAGAGACCGTGACTTAAGGCTGATTCATAGAGGCCCTAACCGTTGATTTAAGCCGTAATCTTTAAGAAATTAACTAATCACAGTCGAATGTGAGAAGAACAATCGACTGTGATTGGTCAATTTCTTAAAGATGACGGCTTAAATCAACGGTTACGGCCTCTATAAATCAGCTTTTATGCGGCTATACAAGTTTGCCAGGGAGTCAATTAGATATCTTGAAATAAGGTAAAAATTACAAAAATGAGAAATTCACTAGAGTATTTGTGATTTTATTAGTCAAAATCTAGTAAATCTATTTATTTTATAATTTTCATCTGTTTTCAAGATACATGATCGACTCTCTAACCATTAAGGTCCAGTTTCACCAACGTCGATTAACTGTAACCTTCGATTAAACTCACTCTTCGTCTCTTTCTAAGAGAGACAGTTGGGAAAATTGGCCCTAAAGGCCATTGCACGTAACAAAGTTTGATGCTGTGTCTACAATGCAAGTCGCAGAGTCGTGAGTCGCAAGAATTGACCATTCACAGTCGATTATTCTCCTCAAATTCGACTGTGATTGGTCAATTTTTGCGACTCACGACTCTGTGACTTGCATTGTAGACCCAGCATTAGTCATAATCGTAAGACCGTAAGAAAATAGACAAATTACACTCGATTATTCTTCGAGCTCAAGGAGAATAATCAACTGTGAATGGTCTATTTTCTTACGATTATGGCTAAAAGTCTATCCAGACAAACTTGATGCATGTGCATAAGGAAATAGACCAATCCGTTTCTTTATGCATATGGCTATGCACCTATGCAAGTTTGTCTGGATAGACCTTTAGTGTCAGTCTACAATGAGTGTTGTTAGTCGTACGTCGTAAGAATTGACCAATCACAGTTTATTAAGGCCATTGCACGTAACAAAGTTTTAATTTTAATCGTAAGGCCGTAAGAAAATAGACTAATCACACTCAATTATTCTTTAAGTGCGAGGAGAATCGACTGTGATTGATCTATTTTTTTATGCCTTTAAGCCGTGATCAGACTACGGATTGGGATTGAGATTGGATTAAAATTTAATCAATCAGAATAAAGAAAACTAACTTCAAGTTTAGTGAACTTTGCTCTAATTGGTGAAATTTCAATCCAATCTCAATCCCAAATCCGTAGTCTGATCACGGCTTTACGATTATGACTAAAACTTTGTTACGTGCAATGATCTTTAATCTCCTTGTGGTCAAAGAATAATAAACTGTGATTGGCCAATTCTTACGACTTACGACTTACAACATTTATTGTAGACCGGCCCTAAATCTTTGTTAGTGCAATGATGATCTGACACCGGCTTAATGACTTACAGAGTCGTAAACGGTTACGATAATCTTTGTGCTCTGGCCCTAAATCTATATCAGATTACGCATTGAAGACTAAAATTGCTTGAAGTTTGACTGATCGGGACAAAGAAATGTACGCTTCAAAGCATATGTAGCACCAAATGGATTGCAGTTCTATTATTTTAAGCACGGTTAAGCAGGTAAAGCAGCAAGCGTTCGCCGAACAATTGGGTGCGTTCAGCAAATCAAGTTGCTTAGTATCAATCAAACGTGATTGGCTATTACTTTTAGAAACAATAAATCAACGCAGAATGTGCAAAAGAAGATAATTCAGTAATTGTTCTTTTGAACGCCGCCATTGGCTGCATGGCTGCACGCTGCGTTCAGGAGACACAATGGGCGCGTTCAGCAGACCAAGCCGCTGAGTAGCAGTCGAACGTGATTGGCTCTTACTTTTAGAACCAACCAATCAACGCAGAGTGTTGATAAGACGAACTCAACAATTGTGTCTGCTGAACGCGGCCAATCTTTGAGTGCTCAATGATTCTTTAATATGATTGGTTCTTGCCTTCTTCTCCTGATCTAAGTGTAAAACCAATTATAATAAAGAATCACTAAGCGCTCACTCAACGGTTGTTTCCTGAACGCAGCCATTAAGTCCGTATCAGACTACGGATTGGGATTGAGATTGAATTGAAATTTGACCAATCAGAGCAAAGTTTACTAAACTTGAGATCAGTTTTCTCTGTTCTGATTAATTAAATTTCAATCCAATCTCAATCCCAATCCGTAGTCTGATAAGGGCTTTATGCTTACCTTTTATGCGTTATGCAAAAGTCTGTGTTCCCCGCTTAAAGCGGGGAGCACACACTTTGATCTGCATAACGCATAAGGGTGCCTCCCCATGCAGGACGGAATCTCGGAAAACGGAATCTCGGAAAACGGAATCTCGGAATCATTCTGATTGGTTAGTTCCATGAGGCTAACCAATAGCCTCATGGGACTAACCAATCAGAATGATTCCGAGATTCCGTTTTCCGAGATTCCGTCTTGCATGGGGAGGCACCCTAATGCGTAAACATAAGGTTGGAGTCCCATGGCAATCATGGCATGTATTTTCCGCGTAACGCGTAACCGCGTAACCAATCAGAAGCGCGAATATGCATAACCGAAAATATGAAACGCTTCTAATTGGTTACGTGGTTACGCGTTACGCGGAAAATACATGCCATAGGACTCCAGCCTTAGAAAACTGATTGGTCTATTTCTTCATGCACATGTGTATGGACCAATCAATTTTCTTATGCTTACGCATTATGCATGGTTGTGCAGAAGTGTGTGCTAAAGCGGGGAGCACACACTTCTGCACAACGCATAATGCGTAAGCATAAGAAAATTGATTGGTCTATTTCCTTATGCACATGTGTATGGACCAATCAATTTTCTTATACTTACGCATTATGCGTTATGCAGAAGTGTGTGCTCCACGCTTCACTCGTTACCAAAAAAGAAAGATAGTACGATGCTTGTGTCGACTTGTGTCGCTTGCTGGAAAGCTTCCTTCTTAAAGGCTTAAGCCCCTTGCACAATAGGCGATAGCGATAGCGATAGCGACAGCGACAAAGTTGCCAACAAAGGTATAGCTTTGTCGGCAACATTATCGATGACCTAGTTTCCACCGAAGTCTTCAAATCCGATTCTGCTTCGGTTTAATGTACTGTTTCCACTAGTTTCCAAAACATGTGGATCAAAGCGGAAGCGCAGTCAGTCACATTTCCATCGACTTAAATTTGGTTCTACGCCGCACTAGGCGCGAATTAACGATTTCGGTGGAAACTAGACCGCTGTCGCTATCGTTATCGCTATCGCCTATTGTGCAAGGGGCTTTAGGGCTTAAAACACCTATTCCCTTATCAGTCGAATCTTACTTTAAGTCTGTCTTAAGTAATGTCTTAAGATGCTAATATGGCTCTGTGAGTGGTTCATAACATCTTAAGATCATACTTAAGACGGTCTTAAATATAAGATCCGATATGAAGTATGAATACCGACCCTATTGTAGATGGGGACTTAAGCTGAGTTTCCATTGAGCGCGTCACGCGTCGCGTCATCCATCGCAACCAATCAAAACATCTTATTTTATTACATTATTTGTGACGGGATGTTTAGATTGGTTAACGACACACGACGCGACACGTGACACGCTCAGTGGAAACTCAGCCTTAAGCTAGATTCAGACAGAACGCATCAAGCGTCAAGTAGCGAGCAGCAACCCAATCAGCTAGTGGCCTAGTTTACACCGATCTTTTGATACGCGTATGAAATAGTATATTTGAACTGATCAACCAATAATCAAACTAATTTACAAGTTATTTACTATTTAATACGCGTATCAAGTGATCGAT